>SNQJ01S0027092.1:10822-43698 GCA_010110895.2 Picea sitchensis | reverse complement strand
TCCTTCAATCCTTCTTTTCCTTTGTTGTTCTTTGAAGCTTTCACTTGAACCATGCTCTTTCGTTCCAAGTAGTCTTCATACAACACCTTCACCATCTCCTCCATGGAAAACACCGAATCTCTAAACTCCTTCTCATTTTGGGAAAGTCCTCCTATAGATGCCATTTTATTCCTTGAGATGAGCTCTTCCCTGCTTAACATGCAAAACTCAAATCCAAACGTCAACTAGCTCTGATACCACTTGATCCATCAGGATATTTTAATGACTTATGGTTGAGTTTTAATTTTGCATGCGTTAATTAACCATTTGAAAAACTTAGTGAAGGAATGAGGAAAGAAGAGGAATTATAACAGCCATATACATATGTGCAGATCTGAAATGAAAGAATAAACAACAAACCATAACACGCAGATTGATAATGGAGTTCAACACAACTTTGCCTATGTCTCCGGGCCTTTTTCTTTGTGGGGGAGGCTTCTTTATTTCTTCTCAAAAGCTCAAAATTACATCGCTGCAATGCCAAATGGCTACAAGACTGATCTGGTCATGTTCTTCCAGATCTCTAGAACCATGCAAAGAAAACGGCACACAAAACGGACGTCCAGAGCTCCCAGAAATGGTTCGACAGCGTCTCCTCCTCAAAATCTTCTCTGCGTTAAAATGGCTTTGGCTTGGCTTCTCTTTAGCATAATTCTGCTCTAAATGCCCTCAAAGTTGTCCCCTTGGCCTCAAACAGGCCTTGGTTACATAGCTGGGAAGTTAGTTTCTCATCTCCAACTTCCTCCAAGAAGTTAGGCTCAAAAACTACCCAATAACTCCCAAAAACCATTAACAATAGGCTTAATTATAATTAAAAACCAAAAAGTGGTTAGAAAACCCACTTTCTAACTATAAAATAGTTATAATACGGGCTTAAGCCCCCTCTCCTGGGCGCGCGCACCTTTGGAACGGTCATATGGTCTTCATATGGCCAAGCGCTAGCCCAGAGGGCTAAGCATTGGCCCCTCTCTACGTTAACACCCGGTCTCGTGGCATATCCCATAGGGCCACGGGCCATAACGGTTTTAAACCGCCCGCGCGTCCAATATGTAATGGTCCCGTGGTAACCGCCCGTTGTGTGGTTACGGTTACATAACTCCCGCCAAATCATCGCTCCCGGTTATGTGCAATGGTATGTGGCATATGCCCACGGGCTAGTGCCATAACAGTTCAACCGCGCGCCATATCTCCGTTTACATGGTCACATAACATTCAAATGACCATGGGCTGGGGCTAAGCCCCAGCCCGACCCCCCACCGTTTAAAAATTGAATTTAATTCAAATAAAAAAATACCCATATAGCTAACAAGTCACAAGCGGTGGTCTATTGGTCGGACGACACTTGCGAAGGCGCTAGGTGGAGGAGGAGGTCATCGGTTCGAATCCGTTCGACTACCAAAATTTTGAACAACCCAATAGCCAATAAAGGGGTGCCATGTGGCAGCCCATGACTGGGCCATGTGCCACCTCAACAACCAATCACAATACGCCATGCATCAAACACCGATTGGTCCACGTGCCAGAGCCGTACTGCCACATCAATTCACCGCATCAGCTTTCGTACTGTCGAGTCACCTTTCCACGTCACTCGCCGTACTGTCCAGTCATCTTGCCACGTCAGCCTGCTGACGTCACCCATGCCACGTGTCAACCTTTCAGTGGTGACACGTGTCACCTTGGGATTGGCCCAACTATACGTCCAAAAGTCCAAATATGTCTGCCACATGTCACTCCCTGGAGCCACCACGTGTCACCTGTACGGACCTGCCACGTGTTGTCTGTACAGACCTACCACGTGTCATCTGTACGGACATGCCACGTCAACAATTGTTTTTACCTGTTTGACTTATTGGACAGAATGTGATATCTTCTCCATACGGACTCCGTTTGACAAAGTAAATATACCAACAGAATCAAGAAGACAAGATGGACGCAATGGTGTTGGTTTCGTTGGATTCTAAGTACTTTCATTTTTGAGCATTTTTCAAGCCCTGTCAGGCTTCTGGATCCGATTTCGGATCAACAACACTCTGAAGGTACTGTGCAGTCTCACCTGAGATAGATTTAAATGGGTGACTGTAAGACTTAGGTGTTTACAGCCTAGGATAGAGTAGGGGATAGGGTTTTCTTGATTAAATCCATGTACCATGAGCTGTAAGGTAAACTACTTATCCCTTGAAGTCACATACGTATATTTCATAGTTTAATTCCAACAAAGTATAAACAGATTCATAACACTGTGCTAACTCATTCATCAAGCTTAACTATTAATTGCTGACAAAAAGTAGAGACATGCATACATTCAACATATTACACCAGTATTACCATGGTTCACCCCCTCCTGGGCTACGTCCACAAAGATTTGGCTCTTGGCTCTTTTATTATGGCAGTTCTGCATTCCTGGTGCCACATGCTTACAATTCTCCACAAAACTGGGTAAGCTCTATGTGAGGTAAACTAGATCGCACTAGGCTCTGCAGCCTATGGTCTAATCCTCAGATCTACCTTCCCTCATATCTTCTTTGCTCAACAGCTTACAAAATTGGTTCATATAGCTCAAAACATTACATATCGCCTACGCTCCTGCATGGTTACAGTCTCCAAAACTTAACTCCAAAACCTAACCCTCAACAACAACAATAATAACAACAAAACCCTCCTCTCTATATGATACTTTCGTATCTATATTTATACATTTTGGGCTCTTCATCCTTTTACCAAATATTATCAAAACTCTAACCCTTATTACGTTAGGTATTTCTCCCATGCGCGTACTGTTCTTCCTCTAGTTGTCACTTTCCTTTGTGCACGCTTTCTTGCATTCACGCGTGTTGTTCTTTTTCCAGTTGTTACTTTAGTTTTCTGCATGCTTTCTTTCCCATGATTGTTCTTATTTCCCCTTTGGCCTGGTGCCAACAAACCCCCAACACTAACATGTGACTCATCCCGAGTCACCTAATTGCCCTGTGCTTCCTCGATCTCCTTGGTGATCATCTAAAACTTCTCCTGCAACTCTACTGCTTTTGTTAGTGCCTACCCTTAATTGTGTCGACTGTCTGAGCTGCCAGTTCCTTGTTCATCAGACCTGCACATTCTAGTTGTGTCTGTGTTGTCTATTTTCTATATTCTTCTTCCTGTGCAAGTACTTCTGCTACTCGTTCCTGCAATGGTTCTATTTGAGCCTGACGCTCATGTTTCTGTGTTTGTGCAGTGATAAGTTCTCCCTGTATCTTCTTCAAGTCTTGCGTTCCCCTGACATGTTATGGAATTGGTATATTCTTCTGTCGTTGGTTGAGTTCTTGGATCGTTGCATTGATCCTCTCCTCCTACTTGTCCCAGTGTTGGACCTGTGGATCCTCTTCCAATATTTTCCAAAGTTGTGTTGTTTTATCCAACAAGTCGGATGTCGTGCTGACCTGTTTTTATAGCTCCTGCAGTTGCATTGTTTCTTCCTGCTTCCTTTCCTCCTTCACTACTAGTGGATTTATCAGTCTAATCTGTCCATAGAGAGTATCGATCTCCTTCTGATACTGATCAATTGCCTATGCAATCTGGTCGATCTTTTCTGCGGATGGGAGTTCATTTCCTTGCGCAGTGGTTGGAAGTTTCCCAAAAATTTCTTCCACTCCACATTCCAGCTAGTTTCTGCGTTCCTTCTCCTCCCGAGTTTCAGATTTGGCCTATGCACAAAATGTTTCGAGCGCTTCCCGCTTCTTTTTTGCTTTCTTTAGCTTGATTAAGTTTTTATGTGCTCGCGATTGCATCTCGTGGTCGATGCTAACCTGTAGTTTGTATAATTATCTTGATGGAATCCATGTCAAGACCAATTAGATATGATCCAAATCATTTAGTGGTGTCTGTCCCACAATTTCATCCATTCACAACATGCTAGGATTTATGTAGACTGTGGAATGTGCGTGTGGTATCGAAAGAACTGGGTCGCATTCTTCTACCTCCACCCTTTCTGTAGTATATGTGGTCGATGGCTCTATGCATCTACTGCTACTCGTGATCTGGGCTTCCCCAAATTTATTAAGGAGCTATCCCATTTCTGTCAATTGCTTCTGCAGTTTATCCCTGTGATGCGTGGCATAATCGAAATCCTCTGCGAGGTAGTCTTGGACCATTCTAGCAATCATCTCTCCATCATCCTTTGTGATTGTGTAGTTCGGTGGTGGTCGTTGTGCCTTCATTTTCTTGCATGCACCTACTTCATGTACCACTGGTCTCTTAGTTTCCCCTGGTTATTGTGTGATGGGGTTCGATGTGGTTTCTTGTGCTCCCTTAGCCAGCTTCCTCTGTCCATTGGTCAACTGACTGGTTATTTTCCTCCCCTTTTGGGTCCCTATATTCTCTAATCCATTGTCTGCCTGAGTCAACTTAGTTTGGCCCATTCTTCGTTTCTTGGGTACTGAGATTTTTGGAGGCTATGTTTCCTCCTGCGGAGCCCCTTCTTCTGCTATTTGTCCCAGTACTTCTCTGGGTATGGTTGGAATCCTCCATTCATTAGGCCATTCGCTGATGATCATATCGATATCTCCCTCGGTGATGCAGTAGCGCATTTGTAGCCACTATTTATCCAGCTCCTTCCTTGGTTGTATCCACATGGCTTGTCACCTAGCCCAGAAATTGGCGATTCCCCCATATCATGCGACAACCTCTGGTGTTATTCTCCATGCTCGGCTGATGGATTCTTGTATCTCCCGTAGGTAAGCTTCAAATATGATTCCATTCTCCCTCTTATGCTTGGCTAGTGGCACATATCTCAGGATGCGATATCTTTCTCCTCCTGGTTGTGGTGTGGTACAAAAGATGACGTGTTCTGGTTCTCGCCATCCCATGAAAGATATGAGAGTGATCAGCCATGAGTAACGAAATTCTGTGCCTACGTCCGGTGCGTCTTTCTAGTCTAATTGGAACAAGTTTGATAGGTATGGCGCCCAACTCATGGAGGTGCCTTCTGTGCATTGAGCTGCAACAATAATGACTCCTGTCGGTACTTCGTCTTTGCGACATTTTCTTAGTAGTTTGCAGGCTAAGATCTTTGCGCCCAATTGTGTTGTGATATTGTTGATCCGTTTGATTATAATGCCTCTTGTTCCCCTGTCGATGCCATATTTCTTCTTCATCCCTTCTGCCAATGTTTTTTTCTTGGACTTATCTTCTAGAATCAACGCGAGATCCATACCCCGGGTGGGTAGGCCTGTTATCTGCATGATAAGTTCGACAATTATGGGGATGGGTTTGTCCAGCTATACATCCCCTCCATCTGTAACTTCTAATAGTTTCTTAACTCATGCTGTCGCATATTAGCCTTTTCCAAAGTGTGGTATCTTCAACAATCCTAGAATTCTTGTTCTGTCCAATCTAGTTGCGCATTGGTGTGGTTGAGTGATGGTTTCTTCGAGTTTGTTCACGACTATTTTCTGCATAAAGACCTGTGGTGCAAGCTATGGATATTTGGTTTCATATGCTATGTCATGGTCAAAATACTTGAGCTTCCTGACATGACCCAATAGTTGCGGGTCCACCTGTACTCCCTCTCGTATGCGAGGTAGCACAATCTCTATAGCCGGTTTCTTTCGAGGTGAGCTCAGTATCTGAACTCATTCCTTCCGTTGTGTTGGTTGGCTCGAAGTTCCAACAACTCTTGGTTGTTCCCCTATCATCCACTCTGGTCACGCCTAGGTATTTCTAGCGGTCTCCTCAGCTGGGTGACCTAAGATGGGTGCTTGCGTCTTGTCTAGTTTCTCCTCTTCTCCCAGATGTTGTGTCGTTCCGTTCACTTCCATGGATGCTTCAGTATGTTCCAGTGGTATTTCCTGGTGGGTTTATTCTTCTTTGTTCTGAGCTTGTGCACTACTGCTGGTGTATCCTGTTCCATGGCTTCTGTTTGTGGTTGCAGACTCTCCTCTAGTATTGGTATGGACTCTACTAGGATTTCCTCTGGCGACGATATTTCATCAATATCGACGATCTCTGGTGGCTACTGCTCATTTTCTTCCAATGGTCCCCATGACCTAGTCTGAACCCTAGTTGATCTAGCTATTTGGCCTAGTTCTGCGAGCTTCGGTGGTGCCATAATGGTGTCTGTCAAACATTTGTTGAGTTCGAATGGATTCAATGAGCTTTGTGGTTTCACTCTGTTCATTCTAGTTGTTGTTTCTCTTTTCCTGCTCTCCTTTCACGAATAGACTAACTACTTCTCTACTCATTTGTTGTATGGTCTCATCATGAAACTTGTCAAGGACGCTTCCTCCATCATGCAATTAATGCACCATAATTGTGGGTTCAATGCATCTGCGACGGTTTCTTACTTTCCATTACTCCTACTCTGCTGTCTCCAGTTGGCACGTTTAATGTGACATCCCATCTGTCCTTTCCTTTATTTAACTCTTCCCCATGCTGTCATGTCAGTCTTCTTTTGTCGACTTTACTTTTTCCGCTTACTTCCTTTTTCGATATGGCTGTTATCATTTCCCTTGCTGGATTTGTGTTTCATATGCGGCTTGTCCCTCATGCTGTGATTTTTTTTTTTTTACTGTGCGGTGGGTGGTCAACTCTCCTTGTACAGATTCAGCTGGATCCCATTGATCATTCCTCTGAGGTCTGCGCCTGCTATATCTCTTAACTATACAGCTCCTCTGCCCGTGACAAATTTTACCTCATATGGTCCTAGCCAATGGATTCTGAGCTTTCCTGGGTGCTACAATGATTTACTATTGTAGAGCAATACTAGATCTCCTTCCTTGAACGTCTTCCTCTTGATGTGGCGGTCGTGCTAAGCTTTGTCTCTTGCTTTCCATACTTGTTGGTGGAATCCTGCCAATATTCGGTCTTCCTCCATCGATAGTAACTGATTCAGTCTTTCATGTACTACGCTCTGTTCTGTCATGTGTGTGATAGTTGCTACATGTAGACTGGGTATTAAAAATTCTAACGACACTACTGCTTCTTGACCATAGACTAGTTTGAATGGTGTGTGGCCTATCAAATTTTGCATGTGGTTCTATACACCCATAACACTACTGGTACCTTGAGGTCCCAATCATCCTTGTTGACATTACATATATTTGTCAAGGCATTCTCTATAATTTTTTTGAAGGCTTCTACCATGCCATTTTCCTATGGATGATACAGTGTGTTTTTTTGGTGATGAAATTCAAACTCTTCGAGCATCGCTCAAATGGTGTTGTTTATGAAGTGCGTTCCTTGGTTGCTCATCAAAATTATTGGGCACCCAAATCTAGTAATTACTTGTTCAAACAGAAAGTGTGCAACTGTCTCTGCACTGCAATCTTTTACTGGTGCGACTTCCACTCATCTTGTTAGGTATTCCATCACGGTGATAATATATCTCACCCCTGTTCTTTTGGATGGTCGGTTAATGGGTCTCACAAAGTCTATAGCCCATTTGTTGAATGCCTGAAGTGTCACTTGTGGTCATAGTGGCATCTCGTCCCTTCTGTTGGGTTTGCCTACACTTTGAAAGACATCACATTGCTGACAATACTCTTTTGAGTCTCTGTGGATCGTTGGCCACCATAATCCTGCACGTAGTACCTTTTGCACGGTAGATTTTCCTGCATAATACCCTCTTGTTATTCCCTCATCGGCTTCTGCTAAAATTCTTGGTCGTTCGTGGTCTAGTACGTATCTTCGTAAGATGCTATCTGTGCCCATCTTGTATAGGTGTCCTACAATCAATTGATAGTCAGCTAGGCGGACTACCAGGTTCTTCTTCTGTGCACTGGTATATTCTTGTGGTGCAATACCTGTGCTCAAGTATTGGATGATCTCTGCGAAGTAATTGTCAGCAATCTGTACTGAGAATAGTTGTGCGTCTGGAAAGTTGTCTTCTAAATTCATTGGTTCCTCTCCATTTGTGACCCTCGATAGGTGGTCAGGTCCTACATTCAGTTTTCCTGGTTTAACTATTACCTCAAAGTCGAATTCTTGAAATAGCAATAGCCATCGACAGATTCTCCCCCCCAACACTGGAATGTTGACTAGGTATTTCAGGGCTGAGTGATCTGTAAACATATTAAAGTGTTTTTCCAATAGGTAATGTCTGTATTTCTGTAGTGCATAAACCATAGCTAGGCCTTCTCTTTCTATTGTGTTATAATTCTGTTCTGAGTCTGATAATTTTCTTCTTGTGAATGCTATCGGGTGATCCAAGTTTGCTGCTCCTGGTTGCACTAAGATAGCTCCAAGTGCTATCGTTGATGCATCTACATGTACATGGAATGTCTTCTCCTAATATTTAATACCAATATTGGTGTGGTGACCATATTTTCCTTCAGGGTATCTAGACTTGTTGGTACTCATCGTTCCACTGATACTTTCTATCCTTCCTTAACAGTTTTTCCATTGGCACTGTAATCTGCGCGTAGCCTTTGATGAATTTCCTATAATATCCCGTATGTCATAGTGTTTCTCTTAGTTGGAAGACTGTTTTTGGTGTTGGTAGGTTAACAATGACTGCGATTTTGGCCAGATCCACTAGAAAACCCTGTTTGCATACTATGTGTCCCAATAGTATCCCAAATGGTGTTCCAAATATGCATTTCTTGATATTCAGTGATATTTGGCATTGTTTGCATCGTTCTAACATAAATCATAAAACTTCCACATGGTTTTTTAGTAAGCTATACAATGTCCAATCATCCAAGTATACTTCGAGGAATTGATGAATGAATTCCTTAAATTCAGTGATGACCACTCTAGAAAATATTGCAAGTGCATTCTTCAGTCTGAACGACATGAGTGTATACTGATAAGATCCCCATTTTGTCACGAACGTGGTCTTGTGTCTATCCTCCTGTGCTATCTTAATATGATGATATCCTGAGAATCCATCGGTGAATGAGTAGGCTTCATGGCCTCCTACGTTCTCAAGTACTTCGTCCGTGAACAATGTGGGGAATGGGTCGCGTAGGCATGTATCATTCAAATTCCTCAAGTTGACGCATATCTTGATCCATCTTCCCTGTTTCTTGTCCTGTACTACCATTGGGCTTATCCATTCTGATTCTTCGACTGGTTCGATGATGCCGACCTCGAGCATCCTGTCGATATCATCTTTAAATTTTTGTTTATATATGGGGTTCAATCTATATGGTCATTGTTTAATGGGTATCGCATCAGGTCTGAGTGGTATCTTCATTTCTACTGATTCTCCAGCTATTCCTTTTATCTCTGTAAAGGTTGTGGGAAAAAGGTCGTTGTATTCGCACAACAATTCTGTGATGCTTTCTAGTGTCTATTCGTCGCAGTAATCTCCAATGATGACCATTTTGGGCTGCTCAGTGGCCCCTATGTTAACCTTCTTTATCTTGATTGGCACAAAGATGACCTCTGACTCTAAGGGTGGTCCTTCCACGTCTCTCTCGCCTTCAACTTCTTTGATCTGAATATCACGCAGATCATCTTCATCTGGGGCTTCCTCCTATTCATGGTAGCATGAAATTAGATCCTTGACTATCTGCTTATTTCACTATTGTACCTATGTGATAGCTTCTACTTCTGATTATTCAATGAATATGACATTTTTGATCCATTTCAGGGCCTCGTCTATTTTGGGGTTCTCATGCTCGAATGAGAAAGTGACTGTAAAGTTTTGTTGGAGTGTCACCCATGTATTGGTACCTTTATGCATTTCCTGGTCCGTATACCAATTCGCTGGTATGCCCTCTAAAGTATGAATGAAGTGGTGAGACACAAGGACATTGGATGACATTAAGAAACTATTGATAAATGAGTTCCAAAAGTCAAGCTCAGAGCATCAATACATGAATGAGATGATTGAAATAAGACAGAAACAAGGAGAATCGGTATGGGAGATTGATCAAAGATTCAAGTGATTAAAAGGAAAGTTAAAATACCGTATGACCAATATGCAGCATCAACACTTGTTTTTCAAATCACTACTCCCACACTTAAAATATCCATTACGAGAACAAAAGTTTTAGACATAGGCAGAGGCTCTGTAGGCAGCCTTGAAATTGGAAGAGAATCAGTACCAACAGATGGACTCAGCTATCGAAGAACTGAAGGTGGATCTGAAGAACTTAACATTTTAGCTGAACCAAAAAAAGAACAAGAACAACTGAGAAGTTGTTTGGTGCACTACCTGCAGGACGAAAGGACACCATAAGAATGAATTCCCAACATTCGCATAGTATATGGTGACGGGGATGCCAAACCCTCTACCACAGGGAGGATTGTGGTGTGAAATATGCAAGAAACTGGGTCACGACCCTTACCACTACACGATGATGCAAAAATACCAAACAGTTCCAAAGAACTCATATTGCACCTTTTGCAAGTCAGTCGGCCATGACGAAAAATATTGTCGAACTATGGAGCTGATGCAGAAAAGAACATCATACGCATACGAGGTATAGGCAGAAATGATGACAAGGTAAGCAACACCACAGTTCACTCAAGCCCCAGCCCCATACAACACCGCGCATTAATAGTATAATATTGTGTCGTAGTTGTACAATAACGCACAACCACAGTACAACCTAGTACAGCCCCAGTACAATACTACGCAGTATAATCAGGGACCATAGTATAACACGCCGCGAGGTGATCGCGCAGGATATAGAGGAGTAGGACGAGCCAGAGGAGGTTTCAGACATGGTAGAGGACCTATTACATGTCACAATTGCCAGCAACCAGAATATTACGCACGGGAGTGTCCACTACCACAAGTGACTTGTATGTATTTTCATGCACCGAACCACGATACGGAGGAATGTACGACATTACTTGTAAAGATCCAGAAAAAAAGGAATCAAAATAACCATAATTTTCAGTGGATTTCAGCCTCAACATAAGAAATACACTCAACATAACTATTTGTGTCTAGACGCATGTACCAGTCTAGTGCTCGGTCTCTTAGCGTGATTGCTAGCTGTGCGGGTTTGGTGTCTTCATCAGTGATCTTCTTTTCTTCCCAGATCTTTGCACAAATGAACAACTGATTCTCAGGGTCTTCTGCTGCTTCTCCTTGAAACTCTGGTGATCTGATAGGAGGATTGTGTCCTTCCATTCCAAATACTGAGCTACTCCCTCCTCCACTCAGTGTAGATACTTGACTAAGGTTTCCTGAACTGGCTCCTCTAGTTGTTGCTCCTTATGTATATGTACTTCCTTCTGTTAGACTTCCTCCAAACTTTGGTTGTCTAAACCATGGTGTTCTCTTTAGTGTATTGGTCACACATGGGTTTATGGGTTCCACACTGACATTAATGTAAAAGGGATGGTTGTCTTCTCCTCCTATTCTTGGGCCTCTTGTTTTCCTCTCATATGTGGCACACAATATTTCCCTAATTTTCTCCACATCTCGGAGATCCTCTACCTCTTCCTCATCGCTTGCCAAGCCCTCCCTCTCGTCTATGGCTCTCTTCTTGGTATTTACCTTATATTGGTAGGGTGCTCTGCTACGCGTTGTTCCTGATGATGCCAAGATCCACTTAAGCTGGGAATCATCCATCAAGATCGGTTCCAAGGGTTCCTCCTCCTTTTTCTCTTTATCTCTCCCTCCTTCTATTCCTCCTCTCTCTGTCAATGCTTCCTCCCTTCCCCCATGCATGCATGGAAGTCTAGCTGTCTGATTCCATTGTTATTACACCTTTGTTATTACACCTTTGTTATATAGAAATATATTTATATAAGTATACAATGATCGAATGCACATTCCTCTGGGTCCTCATAGGAACTCTTGCTCAGCTGCACTGTATGACTTTGCTGTGTCTACTGCAAATTCTTTGATAAATCCTGCCACAATACTGTCAAGCCAAAAGTCGACTGTGCGGGTGAATTTGTTGTTCACCTACTGTAGCTGTTGGATATGTACTGGAGTGCAATCTAGCTGTTGAATCTGGTTCATCGCGTGGTTATCCTTTAACCTTAAGATCCATTCTTGAAGTAGATGCGAAAAATCACAGAAAAAGATTTCGTCTAAATTTGTAAATACGTACTTATCCAAGTATTTACGCGGTGTGATCCTGGGGTTTCTATTGTCTTTCTGTGCAAAATCTAGCTCTTTAGTTCTTAACCAGCCCTTGATTTCTTCTCTTGTGGGGTTCCAAGGTCTCAACATTCCCTTCTAATGGCTCATTACTCTTTTGTTCTGCTCCTTCGGTTCTTATTCATTCTATCTCATCTACTCAGTCCTCTCTTATTCCTCTTAACACGACAACATAACCATTTGTTGGTTACTATTTCCCTTCTCGGGTTGTCTGAGTTATTGACACAGGGTTCATGTCATTCGGGGTTCCAACAAAGCCTCTAAAAATATTGGCCCTCCTGGTAAACCAGAGGCAACACAACACCCAAAAGGTATTGCGCAGTCTCACCCGAGATAAATTTAAATGGGTGATTGTAAGACTCAGGTGTTTACAGCCTAGGAAAGAGTAGGGGATAGGGGTTTCTTGATTAAAGCCAGGTACCATGAGCTATAAGGTAAACTACTTATCCCTTGAATTTTCATACGTATATTTCATAGTTTAATTCCAACAGAGTATAAACAGATTCATAACAATGTGCTAACTCATTCATCAAGCTTAACCGTTAATTGCTGACAGAAAGTAGAGAAATGAATACATTCAACATATTACATGAGTATTATCATGGTTCACCCCCTCCTAGGCTACATCCACAAATATTTGGCTCTTCGCTCTTTTATTATGGAAGTTCTACATTCCTGGTTCCACTTGCTTACAATTCTCCACAAAACTGGGTAAGATCTATGTGAGGTGAACTAGATCGCACCAGGCTCTGCAGCCTATGGTCTAATTCTCAGATCTACCTTCCCTCGTATCTTCTTTTCTCAACAGCTTACAAAATTGGTTCATACAACTCAAAACATTACATATTGCCTACGCTCCTGCATGGTTACAGTCTCCAAAACTTAACTCCAAAACCTAACCCTCAACAACAACAATAATAATAACAAAACCCTCCTCTCTATGTGATACTTTCATATCTATATTTATACATTTCAGGCTCTTCATCCTTTTAACGAATATTACCAAAACCCTAACCTTTCTTACGTTAGGTCTTTCTCCCATGCGCGTGTTGTTCTTCCTCCAACTGTCGCTTTCCTTTGTGCATGCTTTCTTACATGCGCGCGTGGTGTTCTTTTGCTAGATGTTACTTCAGTTTTCTACATGCTTTCTTTCCCACGATCATTCTTCTTTCCCCTTCGGCTTGGTTCCAACACTCACCAAAAATGCACAACTTCAAATTGCAGAGTTTTGGTGACGAGTTAAATCACTCGCAAGTTGTGGTTTCACTACCATCCTTTATTGTTGATCTTCTTCGACAGTCTTCATGACCATTGGATCACTTTTTAGTGGAAGGACAGGATAAGCTAGAAGAGCAGCACCGAAGATAGATCGAGCCATCGATCTAATAACATGATGAACGAACAACATTTGGTTCACGTCAAAATTTGCGAGGAGGTTACTGTTCGGGGAATCTCACTTTGGAAGAATTTGCAACAAGAAATTCGAATTACCCAAAGCAAGAAAATATGAAATGAATAAGGACCATCGGATCTGGAGAAAATGTGATGACCATTAGATCAGGGAGAACCACCTCAACAAACCACGTCTACAAGGACATGTTGCATACCAAGTTAGCAGACCACATCAACAAGGACACATGGCGCAAGAAGACATACAATGACAAGTGTGAAGTTGAATTGACACTTCAGGTACATGCAAATCATGAATCTGAGTGACACGTGGCATCTACTTGGATCGTGACACGTCAATAAGTGATGTAAGAAAGCTACGTCACTCTGGGAGATTTACTTCGGGAGTTTCATCACCAACAAATGTCAAACGTCCTGAAGGACGAAGGTCTGAAGTCGCTCTCAATCGTCGATCTAAGGTACATTTCAGGAGTTAGGACAATCATTAGATCTAGGAGAAGTATAGATCCGATCTATTGGATCTGAGCGTCGAGGATCAACGGTCATTGGATCTAGAGATAAATGCATGAAGGTAAATCCTTTGGATGAGCACAAGAGAGCGAACTTTTCAAAATTTTGAAGTCCTGAAGTAAGAAGGGACCGTCCATCATCAAGATTGATAGGTGGCACACGATCCACAACTCCGAAACAAATCACTTTGGGAGTTTTTGGTTGGGAAGGAAACCATATCGTTGAACACCCGAGGGCTGAAGAAGATCCAGGCCGTTGGTTGCTAGAAGGACGCGTGGCAGAAATTTGTGTAGTTCGGGGAAAACCACTCAGGGAGAAAGTGAAGGAAGCGAAGCTAATTTTTGAAATCCCTGAAGTGTGAAGAGCCAAAGGAGTTGGGGACCATCGATTTGTAGGAGGAAACATATCAAAAGATCCTGTACTCCGGGAAAAAGAGAGGAAGGAAAGTTGAGATTTTTGAACCTCGAATACTCGAAGGGATTATGACCGTTGATTAAAGAAGACCACATGTCAATAGATCATGAATTCCGAGTGGAAGCACCACGGAGAAAGTGGATTTTGAGAATCGAGACTCTTGAAACCCAAAAGGAGAAATCGATCTCGTCCATCGGTTTGGAGGGCCACATGTCACTTGGTCATTAAGAATTAGGAGGGCATGGATCCAGAGAAGAGGAAGGAAATAAGATAGATCGACGATCATGCTTGATTGCGAGACCATAAATTGCTCGGAAGTTAATTTTCTGAAGGCGGGCCACAATCGAAACCACAGTTTTGGAGAAAGGACACTTGGAGCTCTGTAGTAAATTGCGGAGTGGAAAGCAGATTTACCTCAAACCACCTTTGGCCATGGTCACAATCACATGGTCACATGAGAGCATCACCTAAGGTCACATCAGCGGAAGATTGAGGAAGAAGCTAGCGTTGCTAGGCTCCATATCAGAGGTTACGCATTGAAAAGTAAAAAAACCTCTGCATGTATAATCCAATGGCGCTGATCAAACCAAATATGATCGAAGGGTTGTTGTTTCACTTCATGGTTTCTTGATCAGTAATGATTCAGTTACACTAACTGAATCATTGTTCTGGGGCATTGGAATCATGGCTCTTGAGCATTCTGAGATTCCTGACATGGGCGTTGGAGATTCAGAGAGTAACATATGATGAGCGAATGAATAAAATAAAGATGCCACGAGAGAGGAAGGTTGTTGTTTCTCAGTAAAACAAGTCGAACTGTATGCGATCAAGAAGACAACAGGAATAGAGTGTGAAAGATGCAGAGATGAATAACATAAGCTAGATAGAGAAGAAATGGTGAAAACAACAGACTGTACGAAAACTTAAGCACAAGAATATGAAAGCAGGAACACACTGATGAAGGCATAGCAGAGTAGTGTAGCCGAATAGTGATGAGAATGGTAAACCATTGATAAATACTGTATCATTGTAATAAACTTCAGAAAGTAAAGATTTATATCTGAGGGTGGTAGGGTGGTGCTAGGGACAACTGTTGTCCTCATAATTTCAAGTGGGTGCTTGAACACAAGGAGTTGTAGCTTCCATCTAGTTGCAGGAAGAAAAAATAGGGTGGTAGGGTGGTGCAAAGGAGAACTAATGTTCTCTGTTGTACACGTTGATTCCTATGTGACTGGAAGTTGGTGTTGGAACACTCAGGGAGCTGGTGATTCCTTCCAGTGGGTGCTAGAGAAACCAGAGAGTTGGTTCTCTTAGCAAGTTGCAGCTTGTAAAACAGAGGTGGTAGCCTCACATTGAGTTGGTGCTCAAAGATAGATGATGTACATAACATAAAAATACTGCCTATCATTCGAAGAAGAAGAGTTTTTCTCCCTTTATGGGTTTCCTCAAGAATATCCATTTCTGTATACTTCATGTGTGTGATTGATGTTGAATACTCTATTGCTTATTTCCCTAAATTATTGTGATCATCATTGAGTGTTCTATAATGAGTTTAAAATGGGAATAATTGTTTAAGAACAGTAACAACNGCGGTTTAAAAAACAACAACGTTGAAAACGGACTTCGTATGCGAAAATTATGCCCTTTTAAAAAAAGGCATAAATGAGAACCAAAGAACCATGTGTTGGTGATATCCCTCCAAATAACCTCACTGTTACAAATAAGTTTCTTTATAAAGTGACCCACCTTTATAAAAAGAAGTGGGGATCACTTTTACACTCAAGGTACTTTATAAAATAAATTTGTATGCAAAATAAATAACTCTAAAATAAAATATTAAAACTACTTATAGTGATTCAATTTTATACTTGAAGTGAAATACATTTTACAATGGAGCATGAACTTAAAAAAAAAAAAGTAAAAACAATAGAGACTTGAACTCAAGACCTCTTACATAATAAGGCAAGTTTTAACCAAGTGGGCTAGCAAAACATATTGTATTGTTTAGCAGGAGGATTGAGGTTGTTGTTGTTGAAGATGACCTTGGAGATCATGCTAAAAAAAAACTCTTTTCACACAAGAATTTTTTTTCACTCTGGATCTAGCTGAAATGACGAGTGTTTTTTTTTTGGTTGTTGTTGTTGCTGAAGACGACCTTGGAGAGCATGCTCATAAAAAAATATTTTCACACAAGAAATGTTTTTCGCTCCGGATCTTGCTAAAATGGGGGTATATTGGGAAAACAAAAACCTTTTAGAGTGAAACGAAAAATGTTCCTGACTGACAAAAATGCTCCAGACGCAATGGAACAATCCTCTTAGTCCAAAAATGTACGAAAGTGGCAAAAAATGGATATGAGACAACTCGTCTTCACGATCTCGATCTACAACAGGAGCGGGTCTTCAAACAGGCTCTAATAGCATGTTCGAAAGCACAGGTATTCCAACATAGGAGAACACCTTCAGTAACTAGTGACACAATGAAACCAAATATCAACGCATCGATTTTTTGATGTGGTAAAACCCCTATGGGGAAACATCCACGACCCCACCCAATGCGACCACTTGGAGTAGTTTATTAATGAAAAAGAAAAAAATTACATAGAGATTTTACAAGAGAGTTTCTCACAATTGATCATCGAAAAATGACCCTCCATGCTCTTTAAATAGAGATCATGGACCAATTGGGTGTTAAGACACAAATCAATGTAGCCGTTAAGATCGAGGAGAATATGAACCGTCAGATCACTCTATGTCGGGAACATATCGGGATCGTCGGATTTCATAACTACAAATGCATATTAAAGAAACACACTAAGAAACATACTTTTACCTAACGACACATTAGACCAAGTAGATCTTAACTAACTCCTAAGTGTATAAATATCCTAACATTGAGAAGGTAAGAAGGTTAAGTGATTGTAATTGTCTAAATATCCTAACATTGAGAAGGTAAGAAGGCTAAGTGATTGATTCAAATCATCTTATATCATTAGGTTGGATATGGTGGATTTATATTTTTTTAAATGAAACTACAACCGACTTCTTCCCTCTTATTTTTCTTGACAATTTTAAATTTGTAAAATTAAAAAAAATGTAAATCTAAAGATTGAAAACTTGAAAAGGCCGAGTGATTGATTCAAATCATCCTGTATAAGTGGGAATACAATGATAAATAATTTAAATATCCAATTATTAAAAATAATTGAAATCATAATTTTTTTTATTTAGATGATATAATTATCGAAATTACAATCCCTGTTGTTATTGCTACTTCATTGGTTTGGTTTAGATTAATTGAGATATATCATATTACTATGAAATTACACTTTATATATCATATCAATTTTTTTAAGACCGCATTGGAATCAAAATTTTGTAACTTCACAACAGATGATATAAGGGTAATTTATTCCACACTATAATATGTTATTTAAAATAACTAAAAAATACTTGATTTTTAAGACATAATTCAAATCAAATTTTTGTGAGAATTTTTTTATAATAAATGATAAGAGGGTAATTTATCCTATCATAATGTAGTATGTTATTTAAAATAACAAAAAAAAACTCGATGTTATATTCATACATAAAAAAAACTTGTGTATTTGTAATTATCTTGGTTCATTTCATTTTCGATGCTTTTTCATGTCAACCCAAACTGTAGACTGGTAAGTCCATAAATTCAATAAAGAAATAAATATTAAATTTAAACTACAACTTTCTTTCATGTGCATAAGGATTAGGGAAAACATTCATTATTGATTTACTTATAAAGAAGTTAAGTTATATTTTTGCATCATCATAATTTGCAAAAGTAAAAACAAATAAATAAATATTAAATTTCTTTCATGTGCATTAGGATTAGGGAAAGCATTCATTATTGATTTACTTATAAAGAAGTTAAGTTATATTTTTGCATCATCATAATTTGCAAAAGTAAAAACAAATAAATAAATATTAAATTAAGACAGGAGTTTTATAAAACTTTTATGGATATAAGGATTTTAGAAAGAATCTATCATTGTTAGTCCCTGCCGAAAGTGTAGAGGGACTATATCGATCTATAATTCATTGAATTCATATTAATATATCCTTTGACTATAAATTTTTGCATAATCTCTATTGTTCGAACTGGAGAATTAAAACCATTATTTTTTATATAATAAAAAAAAAACCTTATATGTCATCATCTCATTGGAGAATAGATTCGAAGTCTTATTGTCAGCTTCACTATTCCCAATGTTTTAAATGTTTAGATATCCAAAATTTTGAGCATCGATGCTCTTTTTTTATTTTTTTGTTTTTATTGAAATGTTTACACACCGAAAGTTTTGAGCATCGATGCTCTTTTTTAATTTTTTTATTATTTCTATTTTATTGAAATGTTTACATACTGAAAGTTTTGAGCATTGCCACTCTTTTTGAGGTACTTGAATAGTGTGAGGCCCTTAAACATGCTTGATAGCCTTAAATGTTTACTTAAATAGGCATGCCACAATACATTTTTCCTCGAATTTTTCCATACAATGTTGCAGTGACTTTGGAAAATATTGTTGTCCACCGCCACTCACATAGTCATCATATGTTTCATATTTCTTCTATGCTTGGAATGCAATTTAGTCATCATTGAAGATACATATATTCTTTACTGGTTCACTGGTTGTTGCTTGTTCATTGGTTCATTGGTTCGTTGGTTGTTGCTTGTTGTTGTTTGGTTCAACTTTGCAAGGTTGAGGTCCTGCACCTGCAGTTGGACATGTTGGTGCTTTCTCACTGGTTTTTTTCTTGCTTCTTGCTTTTGTTTTATTCAACTTTGCAAGGTTGGAGTCCTGCACCCGCAGTTGGAGCTGTTTTTGCACTTTGCAGGGTTCAAGTCCTGCACCCACAATTGGACCTGCGATTTTGTCGTTCATCATTGATGAGTAAGTTTTAATACCATAGTTTCATTCATATTCATTATTTGATGTTTACTGTTTATAGTTTGGAAGTAAGAATGTTTAAGTATTTCCACTCACATGGTCATCATATGTTTCATATTTCTTTATGCTTGGAATGCAATTTAGTCATCATTGAAGATACATATATTCTTTAATGGTTCACTGGTTGTTGCTTGTTCACTGGTCTATTGGTTCGTTGGTTGTTGCTTCTTATTGTTTGGTTCAATTTTGAAAGGTTGAGGTCCTGCACTTGCAGTTTGACCTGTTCATGCTTGCTCACTGGTTTGTTGTTTCTTTCTTTCTTTTTTTTTCTTCAACTTTGCAAGGTTGGGGTCCTACACCAGTAGTTGGAGTTGTTTTTGTACTTTGCAGGGTTCAAGTCCGACACCCATAATTGGGCCTGCGATTTTGTCATTCATCATTGACGAGTAAGTTTCAATACCATATTTTCATTCGTATTCGTTATTTACTTTTTACTATTTGCAGTTTGCAAGTAAGAATGCTTAAGTATTTATTCATCCTTCTTATCCTGTAGACTTTTCATAGAGGTTGAAATATCTTTTTCTCCTGCTCTTAAATTTTCCTCCAATTTTTTCCCCAGGCTGTGCACCATGTGCATGCCAATTTCATCTACACAACTCCAATTCTCATTTTTTCTAGAATTACAAATCTCGGTCCTTTACCATATGTGACGAAGTGGAAATCTAATGCCTCAATTGAATAAGGAAATTCTTTATCCTTCTCACCCTACCCTCGATGATATTCCCATCTTTCCCAGGAATGAGTAGCTACCTATCTCGTAAGGAAATCAAACCCATGTCATTCACATGAAAAAGATGATGTCAAGCTTGTTGCTTTTGTAGGATGTTCTTGTAGAAGAAAAATGAAGGTAGGTGTAGAAGGGATAAGTATGATACAACAATAACTAAGCTGCAAAAAAATTGCACACCATTGCCAGGCATTATCCATATTTGTCGGTGACATATTTCAGTAAGTTATAAAGAAAAAGTTACAGGACCTGGAATGAAAATCCTAGGTAGTTCTAGGAATTGTTATTGCACTTTGCAGGGTTGAAATCATGCACTCGCAATTGGACCTGCGATTCTGCCGTTCATCATTGACGAGTAAGTTTCAATACCATAGTTTCATTCGTATTCATTCTTTACTATTTACTATTTATAGTTTGCAAATAAGAATGTTTAGGTGTTTATTCATCACTCATATGCTGCATACTTTCCATAGAGGTTGGAATATATTTCCCTCCTACTCTTAAATTTTGTCCAATTTTTTATCCAAACTCTGAACCATAGGTATGCCAATGTTGTGTGCACAATTTTGGTTGTCATTTTATCTAACATTACAAATCTTGGTCCTTTACCTTATGTGACGAAGTGGAGATATAACGCCTCAATTGAATAAGGAAATTATTTATCCTTCCCACCATGCCCTCAATGATATTCCCACCTTGCCCAGGAATGAGTACCTACATGCCTTTGCAAAATGTTCTTGTAGAAGAAAAAGATGTTGATATGGTGCTAGCAAGAGTAATTTTCCATGGATTGAAAATTGCAATATTCAATCTCTATTCCGCTCTGCATGCAACATTGCCAACATAATGAATGTTTTTTCAAATGCATTACACCATTTACATCTGAACGAAACCATTATCATTCTAGGAGACTTCAATGTTGACATGCTACAAAATAGTGCCATAACAAAAGAATTGGAAACCTACATATGCAATTACAATCTCCGCTTTCTTTTGGTTAAGATAAAGCATGTACAAAACACACTTATTGACCATGTATGGTCAAATTTTCCCATATCACAATACACCCTCTTTATCTTATACACATACTGGTCTGACCATGATACAATTTGTTTTGTACTTGAATTATGAAATATACATCAAACATATTACACAATCATATTTCCATGTCTCAAAGCATATTTGGATACTTTGTTGCACAAAACCAAATCATTCATCTAGGATCATTGAACTTCTTAATATTTTCTGTCTTGTAATATATTTTGGCCAGGAAAAATTCTATATAACCACAACCATGGATCAAGAAAAACAAAGGTTCATGCTTCTAACTCTATCTTTTATTCTATTGCTTTGATTCTCATTTACTGTATGTACATATTACTTGTTTTCCCTTACATACCAAATTACATTCATGTTCATTGTATTTTGTGCATTCCCACATTGAAACAAACAAAATAACTGGAGAAGATGAAGGATTCTTAACCACAAATGTAGAAGAAGAGATACAAAGGTGTATGCTTCTACTCTTATTTCATATTCCATTATTTTGTATTTCATTTATTGTGTGTATATTTATTCTACTTCTTTGCATCTAATTTATTTTATGTAGATACTACATATATTCCTACATAATAAGTTATCTTCATGTCAACTATATTTTCTGTACTTCTACATTGAAATAAATAGAACTGTATTGATTTTTTTACATGTCTTTCTACATACCAACTTACCTTCATGTCCATTGTATTTTCTGCATTTCTACATTGAAAGAAACAGACTATTTGGACAAGAGGATGAAATCTTATATGCCACAATAGAGGAAGCTGAAGTACAATCTTTGAAAAGTATACCAATAGTGATAGTAAATCTAACACACAAAACGAGTAGGTGAATAAAATATTGGACTATAAAATGATGATTTGGAAACAATGGGCCTTTGTTGAGACTTCCATATTCCAAAAATTGCCCTCCCCTTTTCTATTTTCCCGCTCTCTATTATCCCTTTTTTTTCCCTCTTCTACTTAACTGAATTCCCCTTTCTTTTTCCTCTCTACTTACCCTTTCTGGTTACTTTACTTAGTCATTTTTCTGAAAATGTCTAGGTGCACGGGTTGGTGGACTCACAGGTTCACATTTCTACTCATGCTTCTATATCATGAGTCTGACTGACCGCTTCCTCATTCCATACTTAGACACCTTTTTGATCGCAGGTTCCCGAGCTGACAGACTCAAAATTGCGCTTCTATTATTCTTTGTCCTACAAACAACACCCAGATTTATGCGATATACAAATTGAAATCCGGACTCCCAGGATGGTGGGCTCAAGATTGTGCTTCTATTGTTTCATGACCTACAAATATCTCCTGGAGTTCCATGATATATAGATTTACCGCCGGACTCCCCCATCATGCCCTATTCCGTGTTACACATTTTTTCACTCAAAATTTTCAAGACATACAATTTGACCATCGAGTCCTCACATCTCCTGAGTATCCCTTGACACCCTATTTCATACTCCATCCCCTTTGAGCCTGTATGTGACATACAAAAAAATTATGAACAATATACAATTCATATTCTTATTTAGTCATTCTGATGTTCATGTACACATGCTTGCATCAAAAAAAGTTGGACGAGTGACATGGGCATGAGTAGCCAATCATCGCAAACATCAACAAAACGACAAGGCCAAAGGTAAATATTCATACATTATGTTCTTTCTATGTTTACCAAACAAATATCCAGATTTATTTATTCATCTATGCCATGATAAATATGTTGATGTCATCTACAACACATGATTTTCAGTTCACAAGAAGTATTGATGAGCGCAAGTGAAATGCCCAACATAGTGCAAGCTCCCCAAACTAAGAGGTATGGCTACAAAACTATGACCTGCATACTTCATCCAAATTGTGCATCTACTTGTACATTTATGCCAAAAACAAATGATACAAACTGCCATTCACACTACTTTTTTTGTTCAAAAAATGTCACCAGGTCTAAACTTATAACACCCAATATACTATTGATAGAAGTCTTGAACAACTGCCGAACTAGACAAGTGTTCATTAGGGACATAATGGCCGTGTATAAAACCTACTTAGACAAGGCAAACAAAATTAGATGCATTATGCATGCTGAAATGACAAACAACGAAGCCATGATGATAGTCGCAATGACTATCCCCACACAACTTGTCCAGAAACATGCAGAAAAGATCTTGCCAGGTAATGGGATTCCATTCCAAATTTTAACATATTACCGAAAAAAGTATATGACTTTGGTGATTGTGATCGAATTATATCGCTCAATGAAACAAGTATTGTGGAAAAAGTTCCCACGGTTTGTTCAGAATATCGTTTTGTACCAGACACAACAATCAACCAACTTGCATAGAGCAACAACATTTACCCAATCATAACCATTGGTGTAGTTGTCACACTTGTGAGAAAAGTTGGCTTGCAACACATTCTCCATATAAAATATGGAGAGTCGGACAACGACAAGGAAATGGTATCATTCTCTATATCCATTTTTGTCCTTTACTTTCACATGATCATATATCTCAATTATGTTTTACAACTATTACACTGTTCCATGTTGCAGCTACAATTGTTCGACGCCTATTCAAATTTATTTTCTTGAATGGAACAACAATTGAATAAAGGGAAATTTCCACTTGTGCTCTTAAAACATATAACAAAGAAAAGAGATGTTAAAGAAAGGATCTTTCGCACAACCCAAGCAACATTTGTAACATAATTAAGAACATACATAGTACATGATCTTAAGAAACTAACTAGCTTGACAGTTGTTGTACGTATACATCTACAATTCCATCCACACTTTGCTCATAAAAATTGCGTTAAGCAATTTTTTGCATCTTTTTTGTTGTACACTTGTATATTATATTGTTCAATATATTAACTACTATGCTCACATGCACAGGTTGAGGGTGTTTTGGTTGCAACAAATGCGTACTCGACCCCCTTCGAGCCTGTATGTGCCAAATGAAACTCTCCTGCTTCTGCCTCTACTTTCATAAATGATGGCACAATTGATTGCCTACGATGCAATACAAAATTCCCTTACTGTTATGGGATAAATCAGTAGGTGCAGACACTAAGTGATCTCCCTAGCTCCACCTAGATCTAGAAAAAAACACACCAGAACATGACGCTTTCCTTAAGTTTTAAATATTGAATTTACTAACTAAAGAGGGTTAGGTGACATACCGTTTAAACGCTGCTTCCTCTCACCATCGCCATCCTAGCTCCGTTCCAATGCTCATACAATGATCAACCTGTAAAATAACACAACCAACCAAAGTGATAGTAATAGAATAAACTCAATATAAACCTATGTATGTGATCAAGGAATCATACAATAAAACACAACAAGCTTTATAGGAAAGAATCATATTAGTGTATCATATTAAATGTGAAGAGATTACAGCAGAGTAAGCCTTGATGTCTTAAGGTCCCTTCCAACTATCCTTAGTTCCCCACACACGCTTCTTTCTCAAGGATTAAAGGACCATGGATCTGATAGTTACTCACAATCTATTTTGACAAAGCAAATCCTCAAAGCCACTCTAACCAAGCTAACAATCCCAAGCCAAAACCACTTAGCCCTTCTCCATGAGGAGCTCTCTCCTTTTATAAGCTAAAGAGGGATGGGTGGGAGGTTAGGATGATCCCACTAAATACATGAAATCATGAGTAAGATCAAAACCATTAGGATGCCACCTCACCATGGAGTTTCTCCTTCCTGGGAGATTCGTTTTTACCCGTGTAAAGCATTCTTTCACCACCTATAGGAGTAGACTGAGACTCCTCATGACCCACAGCTGTAGTGCAGCCTATGAGGGAGTAAGTATTCTCACACCCTAGCTATAATAAATCCTGTGAACTTCCTTTTTATGGGATTTTTACAAGGGAAAATGCAACTTCTTTTCTCGGGAAAGTTCTTCTCCCTTCTTTCTTGAGACTCGGACGCGACCCCTCGAGGAACTATAGATATATAGGTTTACATAATTAACGTTCATATGGATGACGGAAATAATTTGTAATAGAGAGCCCCCAAAGTATGAAGTTAGGAAACCAGTGATAGCTAAAATAATTTGTCAAGTGTGTGTAAGGAACAAAGGCAGTCGATTAGGAAACACATGGTAACAAACCGAGGAAATACGGTGCAATGACATATCTTGGTAGGCATTCCATACTCAAAATACAAATGAATCAAGCATAAAATGCCAACATACAAAGATCCATGTCAAGTAAGACAATAATAAGCCTGAAGCATACCTTGTGGATCCATGCCAATATGACAAATCTGAACATAGCCACCAAAAATACATTTGTGGATCTATGTGTTAAGGAGCTCAAATTTGAACATAGACATGAAACATGCTGCTTGTGGATATATGCACCAATCTGATCTGAATACTCTAATGCAAATTGAATCTGTTAGAAAAGATCCATGGTGTTCATCTCCACCACTCTATGGTATGAATCTAACCATGAGAATACCTACATGTGTTGAGTCGAACATGATATAAACCACTTGATTATGTCGATCAATGATGAGACAGTTAACAAGTGCAGGGAAATCACCATTAATGTCAATGAATCCCAAGGTAACTAGTACAATCCAATGAATGCAATTAATGACTGAAGTTGAACACTCGGCAATCTCTCGATCAGGTTAATGATGTAAACCCCTTGTCGAAAGTGAGGAAACCTGCCATTAGAGGCATGCAATTTCCAAGGTAACAATTAGTTTCAAAGTCTAATTCTGGATAATGAGTTGAAGTCGACAGGAAAAGACTCATCATGGGAGACATGCATCCCCATCAATGACATGAAACAAGTAACAAGATTTGATGTGAGTAACAAGTGATTCAAGACTAAATCAAGGATGTTCGACACAATACAAAGCTTAAGGAATGCAGAAATGGCAGACGCAATAGAAGGATTAAAGACTACAGAAATGACAGACGCAATAGAAGGATTTTCAGTTTGGACATTTTTTTGAACATATTGGTGACACGACAGCTGTCTTGGAAAATAATGACTCAACAACGAGGATCATGAGACCAATTTGTAATCTTATAAAGGAGTATGACCAAAGAGGCAGTGGTATAAAGGAGTATGACCAAGAGACGAGTGGATTTTCCAACCTAGACACAAGGCAAGTGAAAGGGTGTCATGTTCAAAAGTGACTCTTCCTTAGAATACAGTTTTAGATACATTTCTTTCCCAATTTTTTCCCCACCATTTCTGGTGAGTACCTCTTTATTTTTACACAAGCTTGAGGAGGATAACATATGCTTGAAATGTAAGTTCATCCTTCGGATGAGTCCCTCAGAGTATGTTTAACGAACCCTAGGAAGGAGTGGTTCGGTCCCATTTGGGCCTTTCGATGTTTATTTAACGAGTCCAAAGAAAGAAAACTCATGGGTTTTTCATGTTTAGAGAGTCTGAAAAACACTTCAAGAAAACTTAGGTCCCATATGGGCCTTTCAATGTTTGTTTGATGAGTCCAAAGAAAGAAAACTCAAGGGTTTTTCATGTTTATAGAGTCTAAAAAACACTTAAAGACAACTCTCTTAGTTCTTTTTTCATAAAGTAGTCTGATGAGACTGAAAAAGAGATAAACTATTGCTCAACAGACATTTTCTTCAAATACTTTAACAAGCGTGAAAAGAACAAGGTCGCTCGACAATCTTTTCATGTTTAGAGAGTCTGAAAAGAGCTTAAAGGGAACTCCAGTGGGTTCCTTTTTTGTATAACCTTTACGAGTCCGAAAAAGTGATAAAAGTATACTCGATTACATTCTCATTGATCTATGAGAAATAACAAATACTAAGCTCGGTAACTTTTTCTCATGTATTAACGAGCATGAGAAAGAACAAAGAATAAACTCGGGATTGTTTTCATTTTTACGCAAGCTTTAAAACAAAACAAAACTATGCTTGGACATGGTTTCATTTTTACACAAGCTTGAAGCAGAGGAAACTATGCTTGAGGTAAGTGGTTTCATTTTTACACAAGCTTGAACCATATAAAACTATGCTTGCGACTTCCCAACGCATAACATAGGGATGGTTGGTACTTACCCCCCCAAGCTTTGTTTCATCCAACTACAAAGGTGAATGAAATGAAGCTTCAAATACTAGATGAGGGACTTGACTCAAATAGAGAGGGGGAAAACTGTTTCATTTTTTAACGAGCTTGACACAGAAACAAGAACTATGCTCGTAACCTCTGTTTCATTTTTTAACAAGCTTGCCACAGAGACAAAAAAACTATCCTCGTAAGTGGTTTCATTTTTTAACAAGCTTGAAATCAGAAAACCATTGTCACACACCCACTATGGCAACTAAGATTTTCTTTTTCTTTACGTCTTTTCTTCGAGGAATAGAATCCTCGAATTTCTATGGGACCTAGCACAGACCCTCCCTTCCCTTATCCTCCCCCATGTGATCGTTGGCTATGACCACAAGCCTTACCAAAAAGGCACTTCCATCTTTCGTGATTCGGGGAATCGCGATGCAAGAGTTCCCCTGTTCTCTGTCCTTCAAAATGCCGAAAACTGAAAGGGTCTGACATATCCTTAGCTCCTCCCTTGGGTCACTTTTCATACGACCGGTCCTATGACCTGGTGCTATTCCTCTAAATTCTTTTGAGGTTTCACAATTCAGGAAATTGTGATGCAAGCGTTCCTCCTTTCCCTTTCGAATACCAAGAACCTGAAAGCCTGGTATCATCCAGATCTATGGTCCATATTGTTGACTTGATCAACGGCCTAGATTAAATCCCGAAATTCTACCTTTCGGGATTTTTGGCAAGGTCTTCACTCCTATTCCTCTGATGTCCAGAACCCCTGTGGCCTTAGATATTCACCATGTGTCCCTACAAATGGGCGGTCCAGATTCTTTCGAGACTCCTCCTCCCTACCACAAGACCTTATTCGATGACCTAGGGCTCATTCACATAGTGTATTGGGGTTTCACGTACCAGGATTTTGTGACTGGTGAAGACGAGGGGTCTTTCCCTTGGGTTTCCCGGGTGTCGAAACACCGAAAACTATTCATGCTAAACCGATTCGGGGTTTCGCATATCGGGATTTCACGAATGGCGAATATGAGGGAACTTGCCCTTGGGTTTCCCGGGTTCCGAAACGATGACACCTATTCACGCTAAACTGATTCGGGGTTTTTCATATCGAGATTTCGTGACTGGCGAATACGAGGGAAATTGCCCTTGGGTTTCCCGGGTGCCGAAAAATCGAAATGCCAAAACCTATTCATGCTAAACTGATTCGGGGTTTCACATATCAGGATTTCATGACTGGAAAATACGAGGGAACTTGCCCTTGGATTTCCCGGGTGCCGAAATGCCAAAACGCCAACACCTATTCACGCTAAATTGATTCGGGGTTTCGCATATCGGGATTTGGTGACTGGCGAATACGAGGGAACTTGCCCTTGGGTTTCCTGAGTGCCGAAACACCGAAACCTATTCACGCTAAACCGATTCGGGGTTTCACATATCGGGATTTTGCGACTGGCGAATACGAGGGAACTTGCCCTTGGGTTTGCCGGGTGCCGAAACGTCGAAACACCGAAAACCTGAGAGAACCACTCTCTCTTGTATAAGGTTTCCAGACTTAGATCACATGATCCTTCAGCGGGTTCTTGGGTAATTATCCCTAGGCTTGGTGACTAGACTGAAAATCCTTCCTAAATCACCGAGCTATGAACTCTGTGACAGGGGTGAAGTAAACTCGCGGGTTTACTTAAACGATAGTCTTTTCAAGGAACTCACCCCGGCTCTGGAATGCGAGGGAACTTACCGGAAGGAGGTGCCTTCGGGGAAATCAAACCAGGGCATAGTGTGAGTCAAGTAAATGGAAAAAATCTCAAGGGAACAGACTCATAATTGGAACTTGTTCATTATATATATATAAACCGATTATGGTCATATAAGTATAAGCATGCATCCATTATTTCCGATCAAAACACCAGGAAAACACTTCTATACAGAAACCATTTATGAGTGTACAAACATGAGCATGCATTTCAGAATATTCAATTCAATATACAAGATATAAACACTTATAAGAAAACACCAGGTGTGATGCGACTGCTGAGAGGGGTGCTCATTTCCACCCAATTGTATGCTCGGTGACTCCAAACGGATTTACCACTAGCCACCCCTGAGCTAGACCATGATGCTTGAGGTTCAATTTTCTACTTCCAGCTCAATGGAAGTCAAGGATGAAGGTTACTCTCCTTCTTCTCTGTTCATAACTCCCTATGTTTCCAGATTTTCTCCAGTTCTTCCCCGCGATCCCTGTCACGCACGTTCTTTCCCCCCTTCCTTACCACACTCTCTCTCTTGCCTTTTCTCTGCAAGATTGCGTGTGGCGTGAATTTCCCCATACACGGTCAGGTCTGGGAGCTATTAAAGATGGGTGGTTCACCCCCATCCCCTCATTAACTCTTGAGGAGCCTCCCCACCTACCAATTTGATGGGAAATCCATTCCGGGGTCAGAGAGTTGCTTTGGTGTTTGAGAAAGTAAAACCAGTATGGTACTGGCTCGGTGGAAGTTAACGCAACCATTCCAGGTCCCTTCCACCACCTCTCATTATCCATCGTGGTCTCTTTTAGCAAATCCCCCTCCCAGCAGCCATGCAATACATATTCATAACATAATTTACATTCATCGACCTTTTATAAAAAGGTCCGTCAAATCAAACATTCACGTCTTTGAGTTTGCCATAGTTCTTGGCCAATATAGTTATTTTTACAGACTGGGGGAAACATGGTGTTAAAATTCCCTCCCCCTTAAAGGAACATCGTCCTCGATGTTCTATCTATGAATATGACATGTATGTACAGAAGTAAACAAAATCAGATATGCCTGTTTCATGGCATCTTCCATTTCCCAGGTAGTCTCATCTGGGCCAAAATGTTTCCACTGCACCTTGACTTGTGCAATGGTTTAGTTCCTGAGTGGGGTTTCCTTTCTATCCATTATGCATTGAGGTTCTGGCAGGAATTCTCCCTCTGGTTCCACTTGGATCATAGACTAGTCAATTATATGATTAGAATCATGTACATATTTCTTCAATAATGAAACATGGAAAACATTAAGTGCTTTTACTGTGAGAGGAAGTGCTAGCCCATAGGCTACATGTCCCACTCTATCTAGAACTTCAAAGGGTCCTCAATACCAAGGTGCCAACTTGGCACAAGCTCCCATCCTCAGGGAACTCTTCCTGGGCCTAACTCTGAGATATATGTGGTCTTCTGTCTTGAATTCTCTTGGAGTTCTCTTTCGGTCGACGTAACTTTTCTGTCTGTTTTGAGCGACCTTCAGATTTTGTTTTATCTGAATCACTTGTTGTTCCATTTCTTTCATCATGTCAGGTCCAATAGTAATTCTATTTATGGGATTAATACAACTGACTGGAGTGTTTCACAGTCTACCATAGAGGACTTCAAAAGGACTCGTCTTCAAGGATTCTTGGTAGCCGTTGTTGTAGGCAAATTCCACCAGTGGCAGGTAATCTTCCCACTTCTTGGGTTGATGCATTACATGCATTCTTAGCATGTCTTCCAATATTTGGTTCACTCTTTCCATCTGTCCATCGGTTTGAGGATGATAGGCTGTGCTAAACAGTAATTTGGTCTCTAGACCAACCATCAAGGATTTCCAAAAGTTGGAAGTAAATTTCATGTCTCTGTCAGACATGATCTCTTTAGGCATACCATGTAGTCTGAATATTGCCTTCATGAATATGATGGTGATATCTATTTCCTTTCAAGTTGATTTGATTGGGATAAAATGGGCGGACTTGCTCAATTTATCCACCACTACCATGATGGTGTCATTCTGTTTGGTCGATGTTGGTAATCTGGTGATGAAGTCCATGAGAATGGTTTCCCACTTCCATTCTGGGATTGCTAGAGGTTGTAATAATCCTGTTGGGTGTCGGTGTTCTGCTTTAACCTATTGGCATTCTTGGCACTTAGATAAATAGTTAGCTATGTCTTTCTTTAACCCAGGCCAATAGAATTGTTTCCTAGTGGCCATGATCATCTTTTGATATCCCGGGTGACCAATATATGGTCTTTTATGTAGTTCATCCATTATGAACCTCTTCAAGTCATCACAATCTAGAATATACAATCTATTTCTGTAAGTTAGCAGACCTCCATCTATCATCTGGTAGCCTTCATACTTTATTCCTGTGTGTTCTTGCTCCAGGTACGAGGTCACGGTCTGGAAGAATGTGTCTGTTTCTTGTGCATTCCTGACTCTTTCTTTGACATTCATCTCGCAGGTGCTCACCGCTGCCAGGTGAATTGTTTTCATACTTCTGCTAAGGGCATCGACCACCTTATTTTCCTTTCCTTTAACATGTTTGATTTCAAAATCAAACTCACTAAGGAGGGCCATCCACCTAGATTGTATGGCATTGAGCTTTGGTTGGTCAAACAGATATCGCAATCCACAGTGCTCTGTCATAAGTACAAATTTCCTTCCTCGGAGGTAATGTCTCCACATTTTTAAGGCATGCACTATGGTAGCCAACTCTAGATCATGGGTCACATAGTTGACTTCGTGCTCATTCAATTTTCGGGATTCATAGTAGACTACAATTCCTCCTTGCATAAGGACTCCTCCGAGCCCTTCCTTACAGGCATCTGTGCACACGAGGAAGTCAGTTTCAGGATCAACGATCTTCAACATGGGTGCATGGGTCAGAAGGTGTTTCAGGGACTGAAATATTTCTTCACATTCTTGTGTCCATGTGAATTTAGCTCCCTTCTTCTGGAGGGCAGTGATTGGACAACCAATCTTGGAGAATCATTTTATAAATATCCTATAGTATCCTGCTAAGCCCATAAAGGATATGATATCCAAAATGTACTTTGGGGTAGGCCATTTAATGATAGACTTGATCTTGTCAGGATCTACTACTACTCCCTCTTCAGATATGACATGGCCCAAGTAATGTATTTGCTTCTGGAAAAAGTCACACTTGCTAAATTTGGAATAGAGATGATGTTCTCTTAGCACTTGAAGCACAAGTCTAAGATGTTCCTCATGTTCCTCTCTATTCTTGGAGTAAATTAATATATCATCAATAAAAACCAGTACAAATTCGTCTAGGAATTTGCTGAGCACATTGTTCATCAAGCACATAAAAGTGGCAGGGGAATTGGTCAATCCAAATGGTACTACCACAAACTCATAGTGACCATGTCTCATCTTGAAGGAAGTTTTGTGGATGTCTTCACCCTTTATTCAGACTTGATGGTATCCATATCTCAAGTCAATCTTTGAGAAGATGGAAGCACCTCCCAATTGATCGAACAGGTCATCGATCCTGGGTAAGGGGTACTTGTTCTTTATGGTTACCTTATTGAGTTGTCTATAATCTATGCACAGTTGGAGGGTACCATCTTTCTTTTTCAAAAACAAGACTGGTGCTCCCCATGGAGACACGTTGGGCTGGATATAGCCTCTGTCCATCATTTCTTTTAGTTGTAATTTAAGCTCAACTAGCTCGGGTGTGCTCATCCTGTAGGGTGTCCTAGACACTGGCACTGCTCCCGGTGCAAGTTCTATCGAGAAGTCAATGTTCCTTCTTGGAGGTAAACCTAGTACCTCTTCTAGAAATACATCTCTATATTCTCTTAGTGTGGGGTGGTCTTCGAGGCTTGGTTTG
>SNQJ01S0027091.1:62194-77861 GCA_010110895.2 Picea sitchensis | reverse complement strand
ATTTTGGAATGATATTCAATCTTTTCTCATCCACTTCTTAAAATGTTATAAAAATTTTCACCCACAAATGTTCTCTCAATAATTTATCTTTTTATACTTTATCATAACCCTTCATGAAAGCACATGTTAATTCAAAAAGTGACGACACCCATTAATTAAATAATTAATTCCCTTTTTTTGTTTTACTTTTCCAAATATCATGGACAAATACTTGGGAAAATACCATGGGATTCCAAACCCATGGGTTTGAAACCACTATTTCACTTTTTACTTTTTCATGTGCAACCATTTAATAATATACTTGTAAACATATATATAAATCAATATTGAAAGTGTTGTGTGTATTTTTAAAGTTGTAATATGAAAAAATTAATCCTTTGACATCGATGACAATAATTCCAACAAGGTAATTGTAATGTACTTGGCTAGAGGCACACGGGCACCCTCACCCATGATCTGAAAATGATCTTGTAAAGACTATGGTTAAGTTTATGCATGAATTGATTTATCACTTAGGAATTAAGAGAAGAAGAAGATTTTAATGAAAGAATGTTGTAGCATCATAAATAATACATAACAAAATGTAAACATTAATATCAACAAACCATAATGCCAAGATTTTTAACGAAGTTCGTCAAGGTTGCCTATGTCTTCGGGCCTTTGTATCAATGGGGGAGGCTTTATTATTAATATTCAATGATTCAAAACTACATCAGAAATGCATCAAATGGACTAAAAATTGGTCTAGTTTTTTATTCTTGACCTCAAGAATCCAACACAACTAACGACACTGAAAAAGGTTGAGCGTAGCTCCCAGAAATGGCCTCCAAAGTTCGCTTCCTCAATGGCTTCCCTGCATAAAAATGGCTTGGAACTCACAATTCTTCAACATTTATCCTATTCTAAAAAATTTTGGGCTGTCAAAAACCTTTGGTTTATATAGATTCTAAGTTGGGGTTCACCTCCCAAATTGATCCCAAAATCTGGCCTCAAATTAGGCTCCAGATCCCCAAATAATGAGAAAAATCCCATTAAAATCAGGTTGAAAATCAACAAAATCTACTTTATATAGTTTAAAAAACCATTTTTGCAAATATTTGGGCGCATGCCCCCTTATCTCTAGGCCCTGGTCATATGGAAGCGCCATGTGGCCAGGAGCTAAATGCTTGCACCCAAGTCCTATGGCCTAGTCCTTGGCCCTTGGTCACTTGGGAGGCATGTGGCCATGTGCTAGGCATTATACCCCTAGCGCTAGTCCCTAGTATTCTTCCCCTAGTTCCGACATTGGGTTATATGGAATGAACCCATGCAGTCTAGTGCCTTGGTTGACGGGCTAGACTTGCCGACCGGGTGCTACATCCTTCAATCCCGGTTGTAACTCAATTCAAATAATTAATCTGCCACATACAAGAACTATGGTAGCATGGGTGGTTAGAAAATTGTTTGGAATTTGTTGCTCATCCAAAGGTCATGGGTTGGAGCCCGACGAAGTGAAAAACATTTTTTTTTACTAGGCCTTATTGGCCTCATCTAGGGTGCCACATGGCACCCTGTGACTGGGCCACGTGTCACCCTATGATTGGTCCATATAACTGATTCATCTACCAAGTCAACCTGCCAGTAAACTTGCACAATCATCCTTCCTACCATGTGTCACGCTCGAAGTGTTCCACGCCACTACCACCTATCAATCCATATAACCACGTGTTAGACTGTCACTGGGCCATGTCATCGTACAAAATGCCATGTCAACATTCATTTTCAGAGAAAAAAACATACTGCCAGAATCGTCATGACGAGCCCTATGCAATGGCACTGGTTTTGTCCAATTCCGAGAACTTTGAAATTTTGGTCTTCCTGGATCCATTTTGGATCATTCCTCCCCACTAAGACCTTTTGGTCCTCCAAAAGGATACTGACCAGTCATCAAGTGCAGGATAGGTCTCCCCACTTGTCCTTTGTCTTTAAACTCTGTCCTGTGCACCTATCACATCATAATCAATTGCGTAATAACCATGACAGTTGAAATCATATTGTTATCCATTTGAACTCGTTCACATCTTACTGAATCCACTACCATCCATGTAGAAAAAATTAGCAACGATTACATCAGAAATATGATTGAAAATGAACCAATATGTTTGATGGGATTGCACGAAATTAACTTATCTTGAAACAAATTATGATTGAAATCCCATCCTACAACCATCTCATGTTCATTATTAAGATCAACTACTTTACTTGGCACAATTATAGGTGTATTTCTTGCATAAGCTACCTTCTTTAATTGTTCCATTGTTAGAAGAGATTGATTTTCTTTTATATGATGAGCATATACAACATATTCAGTTCCCTTTTTAAACAAGTGATATTGATTATGTTCCTTGTAGAAGATTTCTTTGAGATCATATAAATAAGGGCTACCCAAGACCATTCCACATGTTTCTAGTGGCACCACATCACACATTACTTCATCCACATACTTAGATGTAGTCACAAACTTTATGATACCTTTCTTTGTTATGAGAAATTTGTGATCTTTGCTTATCCAATTTAGTGAATAGGGTTTGTGATGCATCTTAGTGTTTAATCCCAATTTGTTAACCACTTCTTCTGAAATTAAGTTAGATTGATATCCACTATCTATCAATGTATTGATCTTAGTATGTTTCATTATGACCATTATATGAAACAATTTGCTTCTAGAATCAGTACCATCACCAATTTTACATGTCAAAACAATTGCTGTAATCTTAGACTCATCACCTGAATCTGATCTCAAGTCTGTTAGTCATGTTGTTGTTGCAACTTTTTTCCTCCCTTTCCTCTCTTTGAACCACTTCTGTCTCTTCTTTGGGTGTAATTTCCAACAATGCTCATCATCATTCCCTTCTTTCTTGCAATGCTTGCAAGAGAGATTCTCTTCCTTTACCATCACTGAATTTGCTTTCTTCCCATTCCCTTTTCCTTTTCTACATTTCTTTGAAGATGATTCCCCTGATATACTAACTCCAATTTTTCTTGTTTCAATATATGTTGCTTGAACATAAACCTCATCAAGATTATTAGGTCCAAACATAAATACAATATTACGAATATAAGCAGGAAAACCTCCTATATACTTCACAAGAGTTTCTTGTGTCATTAATGGAATATCTAACATCAAATCCATGTTACAAAATTCATATGTATATTCCTACACCGATTGTCCTTTCCTTAACTTAAGACTTTTCCATTCAATCAAATCCTTTTCCTTATATCCCAATGGATAGAACTATTTTCTAAGTGTGGAAATAAAATCATGCCATGATGGAAAAACACTACCAACTTGCTGAGTTCCATGTTGCATCTTACTTTGCCTCATCTTTGATTTGATGCACATTACAATATACCTCCATCTATCTAACCCAGTTATCAAGTTTCTTAGCATTAACTTCACCATCATACATAGGAAAAATGAATTTTACATCAAGTTTAAGTAATGGCATATCAAGCTTATGTTTATGAGACTGTTTTCTTGAAGAAGTAGTTTTAGAACTTGTACTTGAAGAAGGAGAAGAAGATGGAGATGAAGGAGGTGAAGGAGGAGGTTTAGGAGGGTCCTCTCCTTCTTCAATTTTCCCTTTCTTTGAAGATTCCCCTTGAACCGGTCTCTTCCGTTCCAAGTAATCATCATACAACACTTTTACCATCTCTAACATGGAAAATAAAGTTTTTTGAAACTCTCTTTCATTTTGAGAAAGTCCTTCTTCCCATGCCATATTCTCACTTTGAGATGTCCTCTTTCTTGATAAAATCTCAGGACCCCCTTCTACAATATCTCCTTCACCATGACTTATCTTTTCCCTGGTAATCATGCATACTAAAACACACCCAAATGTCAAACTCCTCTGATACCACTTGATTCGAAAATGATCTTTTAAAGACTATGGTTAAGTTTATGCATGAGTTGATTTACCTGTTAGGAATTAAGAGAAGAAGAAGATTTTAATGAGAGAATGTTGCAAGAATAATAAATAATGCATAACAAGAATTAAACATTAATATCAACAAACCATAATGCCAATATTGTTAATGGAGTTCGGAAAGGTTGCCTACGTCTCTGGGCCTTTGTCTCAGTGGGGGAGGATTTCTTATTAATATTCAATACTTCAAGCGTACATCCTAAATGCATCAAATGGATTACAAAATGGTATGTATGGTTTCTAATCAACCTCAAGAATCCAACACAATCAACGACACTGAAAAAGGTTTAGCGTAGCTCCTGTAAATGGCCTCCAAAGTTCGCTTCCTCAATGGATTCTTTGCATAAAAATGCCTTGGACCTCACAATTCTTCAACATTTCTCTTGTTATGAATTTTTTTGGACTGTCAAAAACCTCTGGTTTATAGATATTCTAATTTGGGGTTCACCTCCCAACTTCCTCCCAATATCTGGCCTCAAATCCGTCTCCAGATCCCCCAATAATGGGAAACATCCCATTAAAATCAGGCTGAAAATCAATAAAATCCACTTTATATAGTTTAAAAACCCATTTTTGCAAATATTTGGGTGTGCTCCCCCTTCTTTCCATGCATTGGTCATGTGGAGGCGCCATCTATCCAAGAGCCAAATGCTTGCACCCTAGTCCTCTAGCCTGATCCTCAACCCCTGGTCACTTGGAAGCCATGTGACCATGTGTTAGGTGCTATACCCCTGGTTCTAGTCCCTAGTCTTCTTCCCGTGGTTATAGCACTGGGTTATATGGAATGAACCCTTGCATTCTAGTTCCTTGGTTGGTGGGCTAGTCCTGCTGACTGGGCACTACATCCTCTAATCCCGACACTAACTCAATTCAAATAATTAATCTGCCACATGTATAAATAAGAACTATGGTAGCATGGGTGATTAGCGCATTGGTTGGAAGTCATTGCTCATCCGAATGTCATCGGTTGGAGCCCGACGGAGTGCCAAACATTATTTTTCACTAGGCCTTATTGGCCTCATCTGGGGTGCCATGTGGTGCCCTATGATTGGGCCATGTGTCACCCTGTTATTGGTCCGTATAGCCGAGTCATATGCCAAGTCAACCTTCCAGTTAGCCTGCAGAGTCATCCTACCTTCCATGTGTCATGATTAGAGCATGCCATGTCCTTCCCACCTGTCAATCCATATAACCATGTGTCAGACTTTCACTGGGCCACATCATTGTATGGATTGCCACATCAACATCTGTATAGTTCATGTGTCAAATATGTACCATGCCAACCAAGCCCAAAAATGCCAAAAATTGTTGACACATGTCACCTCATGGTGATGCCATGTCATCTTGCTGACATCATCATGATGTCATGCTGATGTCATATTCCACGTCATGTTGATGTACTGCTGATGTCAACAGTACGACCTCTGACTGTTAACTTTGACTTTTTTGCCTGTTTGGGAAAAAGTTTCAATCACCACAACTTTTGCATACGGTGTACATTTTTGAAAAGAAACAATACTGCCATAGTTGGCACAACGAGCCCTACGCAATGATTCTGGTTTCATTCAATTTCAAGAACTTTGAAATTTTTTCCTTCCTAGATCCATTTTGGATCAGACCAAGTCCTCAAGGAGATGAAATTTGGGGTTACTTTGGCACCCAAGAGTGACATTAGTAGTGGAAGTGGGCACCTTGGGCATGCGAACAAGCAAAGGGGCTTGCCCAAGCATGAGGTGAAGCATGGGGCACACCAAGAGGTTTTGGTGCACTAGTCCCAAAGGATGTGAAGGTTGAAAAAGCATATGGGTTCGCTTGGGTCTGTCGATTTGCAAAGGGGTGCATCAGTTCATTTGGGAATGTTGGTCCATGAAGGGGCACAACAACCCCAAAGGATGTGATGGTTCATGAAGGTGACATTTGGAGTCCATATAAGAGCACAAGGAACACAACCAAGAAGGCATAGTGGAAGATAGAAATATCAACACCAAAGGTTCTAAGGCATATTTGGACAAGGATGGGTGAGCTCCCTCAAGGAGCCAAGTCGCTCCACATGGTGTTATAACAAGATTTTGCTCACCCTATGAAAACTTGATCAGAAGGCATTTTTCATTTCCCTATGCATACTTGAAGTCCCCTTTTGCAGTTCCCATAGCTAAAAATTGTAATTTTCCACATATATGCGCCCTAAAAGCTATTCAACATGTGTATATGCAGGTTTCACCATTACACCCCCGATACATAGAGTTTTGTGCTCAAAATTAAAAATGGTGTCGGGTTTCCATGTCACGTCACGAGATCCATGATCCTTGACCTTCCATATAATAAAAACATTATGAATTGGCCCTTCAGTTCCATTTGAAGGTTATAAATGGGCCTTATCCAAGCTGTGGAGAAGAGGAGAAGAATTCAACTTTGAGAGAAAAGTTACTCTGGAAACATTATTCACTTCATATTGAGTCTGCATCCATTTGTACGTTTAAGTCTGAACACATTGTTCAACCCCCAAGATATTCCCTATTTGATGGAGAATCTCATTGTCTCTCTTATATGAGCTTCCCTTTGGTGGAGGATTGAAGTGTTGGAGTCCCAGCTGGAAGGGACATAGTTTCTCGATTCCGAACGTGCCGACATAGAAGTTTGTCATACACTTTTGTTGATTAGATTTTAATAGAAATATTTTTTTCTCGTGCAATTAATGTCTTGAAAATATTTGAATTGTTATTCCATGGGCGTATTTGTTATGAATATTGATGGATTATGCTATTGTACATGTTAAATTTATATATTATCACCATATGCTTTCATATCTTGGTTGTTGAGGACAATTTGCAGGTGTATTGCTTTGAGTCAAGTGCTCAATGGTGGACTTCATCAAATGTTTAGACAAGGTAGGCTCTTTATCTTGTCTTGTTAGCATATTTGTTTATATAGCATACTTGAGATAAGAGTTGATTTCTGCAGTCATTTCCATATGTTGTGGTTTACCAGATGTCATAGAGTGATTTTCATCGTAACAAAATTGGCGGCCATACTGGGGATTGAATCTTCTTTTTGGGTTTTGGAGTGTTTTTCTCCTTTGATTGCTCTCGTTTTTCTTGAGTTTCTTGTCGTTTGATTTCTTGAAAACCTCTTTTCATTTTTAGTCTAAGTTTCTTGGCCTTATCCTTAACCTTGCAGTGTTTGAATACATATACGCAGTTTTTTCCCTGATAGTTGTGTACATACACGAGTTCTCGTTCTGTAGGAAGCGTATATACATGGTTTTCTCCTGAACAATCGTGTAAATAATCATTCTTTGCTTGATTGTCGAGTTTGATGTTTGATGGCTAAGTTTCAATGGTTGTTGAGTCTTCTTAGATATCTGTCACAACTGTTAAGTTCCTGTAGAGTGATAGGAAACCTTTCTTTGGTTGAATTTTCATGCGAGTTTTTCTTTCTCATCATCCTTTTCATTGGTTGTCCTTGCATCCTGGGCTGGCTATTTTCTTCTTGATAGTCTACTTGGTTTGTCTCTATTTACATAGATTAGGGTCTTTATATCAAGTTGTTGTTCAGTTCTTGCACTTTCATTCTTTATATTGAAAATACAAAAAATATAATTTTTGCATTGTTGGAATTTGATCTTTTGGGTTCTTGTCATTGATCTTAGTAAATTTATGGAAATATTGCATCGTATTTGAAATTGCAGAATTGAATTGAAAGTTTCATTTTGAAAAGCTTATCATTTATTGGGAATTGAATTTAGGACTTTGCATTTTATTCATATTCATTTTTTTTACTTGCTGAGTCATAACATCATTAGTTTCACGACCACATATTTTGAGTAAGAAAATCCACTAAAAGTAATGTTGATAAATCTAAAATTGATTACGATTTTATTTTTCAGGGTGCACAAACTAGCTTAAGATTTAGAGCCTTGGAATAGGATTTTGTGAGTAAAATTCTCCAAGGCTATTAAAGTCAACATATGTGTCTGACTAAGGGAGTGGTGAAATCCATTATATAATTGGTGACATTAGGAGGCTCCACTCACATCGGAGTTAAGCACGAGGTCATGCGAAGTCAGTGTTGGTTAGACTTCATCCTTGATACTCTTTTTGGGTCGAACCAGGTTCAGATCTATTATAGTTTCCAACAAAACCCCCTTAAAACTATCATCCCTCTTGGTAAACCAGAAGGAAACACATCGCAAAGGATGCACTACACAGTCTCACCTGAGATAGTTCTTATGGGTGGCTACAACGACGCTCAGGTGCTTGTAGCCTGGGAATGAGTGGGGATATGGAATTAACCTCTGTTGTCTTCATTTGTTTAATCTAACATTCAACTTATCTTGATTAATATGTCATTACTACTCATGCAGGTAAAATATTAGATCTAACTAAGTCATTCATACATTTGTCTAACATCTAATCATCAATAAATAAAAAAGGATATACCTAACATTCAATCACATAACACATGATCTACCATGGTTCACCCCTCCTGGGCTATGTCCACAAAGATTTGGCTGCTCTTCTCTTTTATTATTATGGTTCCAAAACTATAGTGCCTCACGCATTACAAATCTCCTTCAAAAAAGGTCGAGATCTACAATGAGGCAGACTATATCGCACCGGTATCTTCAACATGTGATCTAACCCTCGAGATCTACCTTAGTACCTCTCCTTATCTCAAAAACTTACAAAATGGATCGGATTCTACAAACAGTCAGTCTCTAACATCATGGTAACAATGACCAAAGACCAATAATAACCAGCTCCCAACTTTAGAACCTCAACCTAGACCTCCTATTTATACATGTTATTGGCTTACTAGACATTACATATTATTACAAAAAACCTAACCCTAGCATGGTTAGGTATTCTTTCATACGTGACTCACATGCTTTCCTCCTCTGCATGCGCATTTTCCTTGCATGTGCTGCTTTTACTACCAGTTGTATTTTCCTTCCTTGTGCTTTATTCTCTAAAATTAGTCTTTATTCAAAACTGGGACTACACCCAATAGGCCCCCAACACTAATATGTGGCTCATCTCGAGCCACCTAGGCACTGTGTACCCCCTTGATATCCCTCTGCTAGACTGTGGAACTTGTTTGTTAGTCCCCTTCCTCGTGTCTGGACCTATGCAGTATTTTCTGTAAGTACTTCTAAGTTCTGTGCCATGAATTCCTCCTGAACCATGGATTTTCATTCCACTTGTGTCTATGCCATGTTCTTCTTCTCTGCCTCTAGTTTTGAAATCATCTTTGTTGCTTTATCTTGGAAGGGTTCCATCTGCACCTGTCTCTCCTGTTTGTGCCCCTACGTTGTCTTTAGTTCGGGCTGCAATCACTTCATCTTCTGTGTTCCTTTTAAATGCTAGGTGATTCCCATCGTCTTATACCTCTACTTGAGGTCCTATATTTCAGCATTTATTCTCTCTTTCTCCTGGTCCCACCACTGGACATACTCATCTTCCTCCATCGTTGTTTAGAGCTGCGTTATTATGTCAAATAGTTCAATTGTTGTGTTAACTTGTTTCTCCAACTCTACTAGTTAGAGTGCAACTTCTGCTTTCCTCTGCTCCCTAACCTCTAGTGGAGTCATCAGAGTCATTTTTTTCTTCAATTCCTTAATCTGTTTCCTGCATTGGTCGATAGTTTGAGAAATCTGATTGAGTTTTTCCTTCGTAGTTGGACTCTTGATCTGCATGCTATCTGGAAGGTGGATGTAGAATGTTGTCACCCCCTGTTCAATTTTATTTGTGTGCTATTTTTCTTCTTTGGTCTCAAACTTTAGTTGTTTGACCATGAGCTCCAATTCTTCCTTGTCATTTTTATCTTCGTATAGTTCTACTGCATCTATCATTTTGCGTGACTTAACCTCCTGCACGACGTTGACTTGGAGTCTATACATCTCCTTTGTTGGTATCTTATCCAATACCATGTCGACCTGTGCTACATATTTTAGTGTCTTTTGTGCTGTAGTTTCATCCATATGCACCATGTCACTGGTTACCATGAATGTTGGACTCGCCTGTGTAGTTGTGTGAATCATGTGTTTAGTTTTTGGTGTAGTCATTGTCACCATTGTTGTTTCTCCCTCAAGAATGGATGTTGTTCCCCTTTCATACCTCTATGAGGTACTATTTTTCTCGAGGACCTGTCCTATACTAGCCAGGTCATCTTGTATATTCCCCTTTGATGCTTTTCTTCTTCAAAGTCTTCTGTGATGTGGTCTTGCACCTTCTCAGCCACAAGATCAACATCATCCTTTGTGATTGTATATTCAGGAAACTCTTTGTGTGCTTTATCCCTCTTACGCATTCCTCCTGATTGTGAAATTGGATGCTTAGGTGGCCCTCATTCTTAGGGGGTAGATGCTTAGGGGGTTCTCTGTGTTCCCATAGCCCTCGTTCCTTGGTATTTTTTTTTCAAGGAAGTGTCCTTCTTTCCTTCCTGTGTATCCTTCTTTTCTACCTACGTGTCCTTCTTCCCTACACCACCCTTCTTTTTCTATGCTAGATTCTGTGTTGGTTTCATCTTTTTGGGTGCAACTTTATCTCTTGCAGGTGTCTTGGCCTACCCTGCACCCACATATGTACCCTTCGACACTTACTGATCTAAGACTGGGATCTTCTAGTCATCGAGTCAATCTCTCATGGCCATCTCTAAGTATTCCTTCATGACGTAGTATCTCATTTAGAGCCACTACCTCCCTGGATCCCTATGCGCTTGGATCCACTTGTTGTTCTTGGACACCTTGAAGTTGGTGACATCCTTGAACTGCGCGACTACCTCTTGAGTTATTTTCCAAGTGTTGGTGATACTCTCCTAGATCTATGCGATGTACCTAGAAAAGGTACCCGTGTTTGTGCTTCTGTTCTTGGGGTCAGAGTTTCTCCCCAGTGACGTGTATTGTGTTGCGCGACACAAACCTATTTGACTCTAGAATTATGAATATGGGGATTCTCTCCACCCCATCAGCATGATCAACATGAGTAGCCACAAGTAGTGGAACTCTCTACCGAGGTCCTACGCGTCTTTGTAGTCCTCCATGATTAAGTTTAGAAGGTAAGGGGACCAACTAAGCAACGCAACATTTTCACATTGTGTTGCAACTGTGATGACCTCAACAGGGACTTCCTCCTTTCGACACTTTCACAACAATTTGTAGGCCATGAGTTTAGTGTCCATCCTTTTCATGGAATCTCTAATCCTATTGACGATTATACTGTGTGACCCCCTCTCTATGCCATATGTTCTTTTCATTTCTTCTGCTAGTTTCTTCTCCTTGGTTTTGTCATCCATGTACTGCACAGGGTTCTCACCCATTGACAACAGCCTTTGGATTGCTATGAGTAGCTCCACATCTATGGAGACGTGTTGTTCCATCTAGAGTAATCCTCCATGGATGACTGCTATCAACTGCTTGATGCAATTGTTCACCTCTTTCCCCCTTCCAAAGTGGGGAACCTCTAGCAGGTTGAGGATCCTAGTGTTTGCTAGGCCAGTTTCCCATGGATTTGGTTGTAGGATAGGTTAGCCAAAGGGTACTATCCCTATGCTATCCAAATAGACCTGCTACACAAATTCAAGGAATTTTTCCTCATCATCCACATTGTGGTCTGAGTACTGTAGTTTCTCCACGAAACCTAGCAGTGTTTGAATGGTTTTCACTCCTTTTGGAATGCGCAGGAGAACAATTTATGGATCGTCCTTCTTGCACATAGACCACACCATAGGTTGTTTTCCCTTCGATATTGGCTTTTGAATAAAGGAACCTACCTCCATTTGTCTTCTTTCTATATCAAAGTCTGGATGGCTAGTGATATCCTCCACCACTGATGTAGGGTCTATGGGAGCTTTAGCTGGCAACAAAATTGCATTGACGTCAAAAACTTCCTTGGGCTATATGGTTTCCTATTTAGGCTCTACTTCCTCCTATGGTGCCCTGCTACTCCATGTTTTCCTCCCTTCTTGGCTCGACACACCCATATTTGGTGGTGCCATTGTGGGTAGTGGTTGGTTTTTGTTGACTAAATCTTCACTGGTTTTCCCTGTGTTAATTCACTTCGGCTCTGCATGCTCTATCTCTCTACAATTTCATGAATTCATAATGGGTATTATGTTGTCCGCATTCCCCTTTATATAGGCAAGTCACAAAGCTTCTTGGAGAAGCTTCCCCAACGTTGATTAATGTAATGGCGCTTTAGTCATACTTTTACATTGAATTTCATAATTATTTCCAGTTGGCACCTTTATCATAGCCACCATTTTTCAAATTTCTACCTTTTTTCCCTGAATTACTACCAGCTGGTGCCTTTTCACTGTAATCGCCATTTTTCAAATTTCTGTCTTTTCTGACCATTGGTCCTTTCTCCAACACGATGAGTTTTCCAAATGTGCAGTATGTTGTTTCGCCATTGCATGTGGACTTTTTATTTTCATCGTGCTAAGTCCATTTTTACTGTGCATTGTCTTTTGATGTTTGGTGTGGTAACCCCATTGTTTTTGCACGCAATATTTTGATATATGGATCAGTCTTCTCTTTTTTTTCTTTTTTTTTTTCTTTTTTCTTTTTTCAACTATAATACACTATATACATATCTCTTTATTGTGGGTAACTTTCTAAGTACTAGGAGGTTGATTGTTCCTATACAATTTCAGTCGACTCCCATTGATCATTCTTCTAAGTTATGTACCTCCTAAATCTTTCAATTGTACAAATCCCCCATCTGTGACAGTATTCACTTCATATGGTCCCAACTAATGCATTCTGAATTTTCCTGCGTCCTAAAGAAATTTACTGTCATACACCAAGACTAGGTCTCCCTCGAAACTCTTCCTTTTAATATGTCTGGCATGCCAAGATTTTTCCCTTGATTTCTGTACTTCTTGGTGAAATCCTGATAGAATCCTATCTTCTTCCATCACCATCATCTAACTTATACTTTCTTGTACTGCACCTCATTCTGTCATGTTAGTGATTGTTGCTACGCACAGACTAGGTACCAAAAATTATAATGTCACCACTGCTTCTTGTCCATACATCAACCTGAATGGTGTCTGCCCTATAAAAAATTTTCATGTATTCCTGTATGCCCATAATTCTATTGGTATCTTTAAGTCCCAATCGTCCCTGTTGACATTGCAGATCTTTGTCAATGCATTCTCTAGGATCTTATTAAAGGCTTCCACTGTTCCATTTTCTTGAGGGTGATATGATGTACTCTTTTTATGATAGAATTAAAACTCCTTAGTCATAGCCTTGATAGTACTATTGATGAAGTGAGTGCCTTGGTCACTCAAACAAATCTTTCAGCATCCAAATCTAGTGATCACTTGCTCAAACAAGAAGTGTGTTGGTGTCTCCGCACTGCAGTCTTTCACTGGTATTGCTTCTACCCCTCTCGTTAAGTACTCTATCACAATAATAATATACCTTTCTCCTGACCTCTTTGTTCGTGGATTAATTGGTCCCAAAAAATCTATTGCCCATTTTTCAAATACTTGCAAGGTTACTCATGGTCTTAGGGGCATCTCATATTGTCTATTAGGTTTACCAATCCTCTAACATACAACACATATATCGCAATAGTCCTTTGCATATTTGTGCATGGTAGGACACCATATACCTGCATGCAATACCTTTTGCATGGTAGCGTTTCCTCCATAATGTCCTCTAGCTATTCCCTCATGAGCCTTTGCTAAAATCCTAGGGCTTTCATGTTATAGTACACATCTTCTCAAGATGTTGTCTGCACCCATCTTGTATAAGTGTGCTACAATCAATTGATAGTCTGCAGCTCTAAATACCATATTTTTCTTCTCTGCAATGTTGAATTCTTGTGGCTCAGTCCCTGTACTCAAGTATTGAATGATGTCAACAAAATATTCATCAACTACTTGGACTGAAAATAACTGTGCATCTGAGAAATTGTCCTCTAAATTCGTAGGTTACTCTCCATTGGTGATCTTTGACAGGTGGTCAAGTCCCACATTCAAATTCCTTGGCTTGACTATCACTTCAAATCCAAACTCCTGAAATAACATAAACCATCTACAGATCCTTCCCCCAACACTAACTTATTGACTAGGTATTTGAGGCCAGAATGATCTGTGAACATTTTAAACTGTTTCCCCAGTAGATAGTGTCTGAACTTCTTCATTTCATATACCATTTCTAGGCCTTATCTTTCTATAGTATTGTAGTTTTTCTTTGACTCTGATAATTTTCTTCTTGAAAATGCTATAGGATGGTCTAACTCTCCCGCTCTTGGCTATGCTAGAATAATCCAAGTGCTATGGTTGATGCATCTACATGCACATGAAATGTCTTTTCCCAATATGGGAATACTAGTATCAATGATGTTACCATATTCTCATTTAGAGTGTCCAAACCTCTCTCACAATCCTCATTCCATTGAAATTTACTATCTTTTCTCAACAGTTTCTCCATCGGTGCAGTGATCTATGCATACCCTTTTATGAATTTACTGTAGTAGCCTATGTGTCCCAATGTTTCTCTCAAATGACATACTGATTTTGGTGGTGGTAAATTGACAATCACGACAATATTGGCAAGATCTACTAAAAATCCTTGTTTTCACACTATATGGCCCAATAGTATCCCTAAAGGTGTCCCAAAGATGCACTTCTTGATATTTAATGATATCTAATACTGCCTGCATATTTCCAACAACAACCTTAATACCTCTACATGATATTTCAACAGACTTTAGATTGTCCAATCATCTAGATATACTTCTAAAAACTGATGGATGAATTCATTGAATGCATCTATGAATAATATTGAGAATATTGGTGGTGCATTCTTCAACCCAAAAGGAATGATTGTGTACTAGTAGTATCCCCATTCTATGGAAAACGTGGTCTTGTACCTATCTTCTAGAGCTATCTTGATCTGATGGTAGCATGAGAATCCATCTGTGAATGAGTTTTCTTCTTGGCCTCCTACATTCTCTAATACTTCATCTGTGAAAGGAGTAGGAAAAGGTTCATGTAGGAAAGCATCATTCAACTTCCTCAGATAAAAAAATATCCATATGGCTCCTTGCTTCTTCTATTGAACTGCCATAAGGCTTACCCATTCAGATTCCTCCATCGGTTCTATGATTCCAACTTCCAACATTCTGTCGATTTCTGCTTTCACTTTCTGCTTATATATTGGGTTTAGTCTATATGGTCCTTGTATGACTGATCTAGCCTCAGTTTTGAGAGGTATCTTCATCTCTCCTAGCTCTCCTTCTATGCCTTTCATCTCTACAAAGGTTGTTGGGAACAAGTCATTGTACTTGCGCAGTAACTCCATTATTCTTTTTACTATCTATTCATCCCAGTAATCCCCAATACTAGCCATTTTGGGATTTCCATTTGTCCCAATATTTACTTTCTTCACTTTGATTGATGAAAAAAATACTTATGATTCAAGGGATGGACCTTCTACCTCCCTTTCTCCTTCAATTTCTATAATTTGAATGTTGTGTGGGTAATCTTCATCTGGTGCTTCTTCCTGCACATGGTAGCATGACAATAGTTCTTTCACTGTTTGTTTGTTCTATTGTTGATACTCTGTTAGAAGTTCAACCTATGGTTCTCTAATGAATATTACCTCTCTGATATGTTTGAGTGTTAAATCCATGTTGGGGTTCTCATGTTCAAATGAGAAGGTGACTATAAAATTTTGCTGTAATGTT
>SNQJ01S0027091.1:39987-62184 GCA_010110895.2 Picea sitchensis | reverse complement strand
TGTTCTATTGTTGATACTCTGTTAGAAGTTCAACCTATGGTTCTCTAATGAATATTACCTCTCTGATATGTTTGAGTGTTAAATCCATGTTGGGGTTCTCATGTTCAAATGAGAAGGTGACTATAAAATTTTGCTGTAATGTTGTCCATTCTGCAGTGCCTCTGCGCAATTCCTGTTCTACATACCAGTTTGTTGGAATTCCTTCCAATGTGTGAATAAAGAGGTGAGGCCATTATTCTAGTGGTTTCATTCTCCATAGTGTTCTGTACTTCTCCAAGTGTTTTGTTGGTGTCCCATGTCCATCATATCTCTGCAATTGATTGCTTCCCTATTATGTGCCAAATCTGATGCGCAATAATCACTTACATGGTACCAGTCCTTGACTTTCTCTTTGTGCGCACCCCACCATATTGCAAGTGTTTCCTTGAGTGCTATGTCCAGAGCTAAGAGATTCTTATTTTCTAACACTTCATATTCATATCTTGTTAGGAATTCTTCTAAGTCATTCACCCCATGAAAGTTGGGAGGTTCTTTTATCTCTATACCTACCCATCTTACTGCGTGGTCTATTCTTACGCACCTTCTTGTGGAGACTTCATGTAATCTTTGCTGCTAATTATCCAACCCTATATCTGAGTCTAATGTAGATGACATGATACTTCTCCAACTAAGTACCCCATCTGTAGCTGGATTCACATAATATTCTTCTTGCATGGTGGTTCTGTATAACTAGTTAATTTCCTCCAGTTCTAAGAAAGTGGGTTCTACAAACCTTTCTCCTTCTGATGGATCTAATGGTGAAATGACTCCATACTCTCTTGAATCGAATTTGATCTTCCTTGTCTTCAGATTGATTATGGCCTGATTTTCAAATTCCCAATCCAATCCAAGCAATGTTGGATAAAGTGTTGTGCCATCCACTATTTCTATCACTTCAAAGTCATATTTAGTGTGCACTCCATCCAAATATACTATCACACCCTTTAGCCTTCCAATTGGTAGAACCCTGTGTTGATTTTCTGGTTTTAGTTGAACAAGTGAATATCCTAAGGTGGGCTCTCCCATACATTGACATGTCTTCTTGGGTAGCACATTCACTTTAGAGCCTAAATCCAGTAAAATATCCCCCATGTTGAAATCTCCAATGTTGGCATTTAGTTTGAATTCTCTGCTTGTCCTCCTCCTTATATGCAGATGATTAACTATTTTCTGTTATAACCATATTTATAACATATTTTGTAACAATTTAACAGATGATAGACCGTTTAGTAGTTTGACACATGATTGTAGAAAATCCTTTATGGTACTTACTTGTCCTAGGGGTTGTGCTTCATTAGTGTGATCCAACGATGAAGGCATATGGTATGTTGGTATATCCTGGGTATGTTGCATAGTTGATGTAGATTCAATGTATGGCTTGATTGAATATCTCCTTTTTGTTCTGTGCATCAAACTTCTTCTGTGGTTTGGAATTCTTCTTCACCCATTGGTGTTGTGTTGGATCTTGTCTTACTACATCATCTCCTGTCTTATATCCTCTGTGCATAAATATGTTGATATTTCTTCCATCATCCCTCACTTTTGCAAAAATCCATTGGACATTCTGATTGTTTTGATTTCTCGTTTCCTGGATCTTCTCCAACAGTGTTAGACAATCTTCTGTGTCATGGTCGGATGCATGACAATACATACATGTCACAGGTGGAAGTGGACATTCTCTTGCATAATGTCTTGGTTGTTGATAGTTATGGCATACCACCAGTCCTATGCCTCCTCAAAATCCTCCTCTACCTTGTCCTCCACCTCTATAGCTAGATCGATCTCCTGATGGTGCGTTGTAATGAGGCTCCCGGTTGTACTGCACGAGATTATACTGTGGTTGTGAGGTATTGTACTAAGGCTGCACAATGCTATATCATTGTGGCGCAGTGTTATATGGGGATGGTGCTTGGTTAAAATATGGTGCATCTTTCCTTGTCATCATCTCTTCCTTCACCCTATATATTTTCTGATGTTCTTTCCCTCATCAACTCCATTGTCCTACAATATTTGTCATCATGGCCTACTGATTTGCAAAAGTTGCAATATGAACTCTTAGGCACTGTCTAGTATTTCTGCATCATTGGATAATGATATGGATCATGCCGCTTTGTCTTACATATATCACACCATATTCCTCCTGATGGAAAAGGGTTTGGCAGTCCCGTTGCCATGTACTGCGTGAATGTTGGGAATTCATTTTTATGATGTCCTTGTGTCCTACATGTGGTACACCAAACAATATCTCTTTTGTCCTTACTCCTGTTTTGGTTTAATTGAAATGTTGTATTCTTCAAGTCCTCCTTGAGCTCCTCTATTGCTGGATATGTCTTCTGATATTGGTTATATTCTAGTTGCAAGGCTTCATGCAAAGCCTTTGCCTGGGTTTGAAACTTTTGTTGTATCAAAGGGTATTTCAAGTGTGGTAGTAGTGAATTCACAAGAAGATACCTATGCTCCATATTTATCATGACATACTTCAACTTTCCCTTCAGTCATTTGAATCTTTGGTCTATCTCCCAAATATATTCTCATGGTTTCTTCCTGATCTCTATCATCGCATTCATGTATTCATCCTCAGAGCTAGGCTTATAGAATTCATTTATCAATAGATTTTTGATATCCACAATCATTCTGGTTGTTCCTGGTGGATTGTTTGCAACTAAGCTCATGTACCAATCTGGTGCACGGTCTCTTAGAGTGATGGCTAACTGCGCAAGTTTTGTATCCTCATCTATGATCTTATTTTCTTCCCAGATCTTTTCATAGATGAAAAAGTGCTTCTTAGGGTCCTCCAATGCCTCTCCCTTGAATTATGGTAACCTGATGGTGGGATCATGTCATGCCATCCTGAATGCTAAAATACTACCTCCACGTGGTGTAGATCCTTGAATAATAATTTATGAAATGGCTCCCCCATTTGTTTCTCCCTATGTAGATGTACTTCCTGGTGCATTTCTTCCACTGAAATTCGATTGTCTAAACGATGGTGTTCTTTTTGGTGTATTAGTCACATATGGATTTATGGGTTCCACACTGACATTGATATGGATAGGAGTTCTGCCTCTAGTTTCTTCTCTTGGACCTCTTGTCTTTCTTTCATATGTCGCGTGTAATATTTACTCAATCAGATCCATATCTCAGAGATCCTCTACCTCTTCTTCATCACTTTCCAAGCCTTCTCTCATGGTTATGGATCTCTCCTTATTGTTCATCTTGTATTGGTAGGGTACTCCATTGCATGTTCTTCCAGCTGTTTCCATGATCTACTTGATCTGTTATTGCTCCATCATGATTGGATCCAAGACATCCTCCTTCTTTCCTTTATCCATCTCTTCATCCATTTCTCCATCTCTTGTCAGTTCTTCCCCCCTTCCCCCATGCATGCAGGGAAGTTTAGTTATCTAAGTCCATTGTCATTACACCTTTTTTATACAATAAAATCTTAATGTAAGTATACAACGATAAGATATACCTACCTCAAGGTCCCTTCAGGAACTCTTGCTCTGCTGCATTTTAAGACTTCACAGTATCTCCTGCAAATTCTGTGATAAATCCTGCAACAATGTTGTCTAAATAGAAATATATTGTGTGTGTAAATTTATTGTCAACTTGTTGCAACTGTGCTATCTTCACAGAATTCCACTCTAGTTGTCTAATCCGATTTGTAGGGTGGTTTTCTGTCAACCTCAATATCCACTCTTGCAACACATGTGGGAAATCATAAAAAAAACTTCATGTAAGTCGCTAAATACGTACTTGTCCAAATATTTGCACGGTGTTAGCTTCAGATTTTTTTTATATTTCTACGCAAATTCCAACTCCTTTGTTTTCAACCAGCTCTTGATATTTTCCTTCATTGGGTTCGACAGTCTCAACATCCCCTTTTATATTCTCATTCTTTTAACGCTGTGTCACTAGATCTGACATTATTTTCATGCTTCTTCAATAGATCTCATTCAATCAATCCCATTATGTTCCAATAGGAAACATAACCATTTGTTGGTTAGGCTTCATCCTTGCTACCCTTCTTGGGCTGATCCAGGAAGCTCCCCAGGTCCATAAAATGCTCAAAAATGAAAGTTATCACACAGGTATTCTGGCCATATATTTACTTCCTCAAACATACACCGTATGTGAGAGTTATCACATTCTAATCATTTTCCCAAACATGCAAAAAGTCAACAGGTGAAAAGTCAATGCTGATGTCTGCATGATGTCATGATGGCGTCATCATGATGACGTAGCATTGAGACACATGTCATTGCAAAAACATGTTGACTAGGCAGATCATAGATGTGGACCAATATTATTTTGACAAGTGGCATAATGGTGGACCAGTGAAAGGGTGCTATGTGGCCTAGATGTTGGATGCCATGTGGCACCCCATCATTCGTTGGTTGGGTAAAATTTTTTGAGCTTCACGAGATTCGATCGCATGACTTCTTGGTAGGGGAGGTTCCTTGGGACAGGTCAAATGCCAATGTGCCATGGTGGGACTTGTTATAACAAGTCCACATTAAAAAATTTAAAGTGGAATTAAGGTATGGCAGAGGCAGAAGGTGGTTGGGGCCTAGCCCCACCCCACAATTTTGACCACTCCTTAGAACCAAAGTTCCGTACCAGGTGATCCACCACACAGTTACAAAGGGTGTGGGGAGAAGTATATAGGGCCTAACCACTGGTGGTCTATGCTTCATGGGACTAGGGGCTACGACCAAGAGCGGTGGCACGTAGAGCAGACCATGGTCATATCAAAATCTGTCATGTGACCAATGCTTGTGGGGAAAGGGCCAACGCATAGCCCTTAGGGGTTGGCGCTTGGCCATAGCATTCCATATGACCTTGTATTAGGAGCGTGTTCCTAGTCCTGTGGGGCTAGTTTTGATTTTTTGTTACAAAATGGGTTTTTGCCTATAGTTTTGGCCCAGATTGGGCGTTTTTGGAGATTTCTTGGCCATTTGGAGGGGGATTTGATCCAAAAAAGAGGCCAGATATTTGTGGGAAGTTGGGCTTCTCCAACTGATCCTAAAATATATATAAACCAGGCTTATTGAGTTTGAGAGGGTACTTTGTATGCAGGGAATGTAAATAAGATTTTGAGTTTTTGGCCCATTTCTCATGTTTTGAGGGGCATTTAGTCATTTTTTGAGAGGATATTGTTGAGGCATGTGTGCATCTGCACAAGGATGTCTTGTACAATAGATCAGAGTCCTTTTTGTAACAACAAGATCCATTTAAAGAGAACTTGAGAATTTAAAGAGAAATAAAGAGGTCCTCCACATGGAAGCGAGACCGAAGACGTAGCCACATATTGGTGAACTCCATTATCAAGTTCTTGTTGTCTTTTTATCTTTATTATTCCTATTATATTATATTATTTGGAGCATGGTTATTGATGGCTAAACTCTTTAATAATTCATGAGCATCTTGTTAATGTCAATTTATTATTAATTCCTTCCATTTTTGGATCAAGCATTTTGGTTTTTTTAGAAGGTTTAACAAGTGCAGGATTGGATGCTCACAAGATCCAAATATAAGAGAGGAGAAGGAACATTGACTAAATTCATTTTTGATATAGAACAGGTTTTCAGGAAGAAAAGAATGGCTTCAGAAGGAGAAACTTCTCCATGAACCAAGAAGCTCGAAGATGCATTTTTCTCCATGTCATAAATGGTCAAAGTGTTATATGATGATTTCTTGGAGAGAAAGAGATCAATTTTGAGAGAAATTTTAATGAAGGGAAAAAGTGAAGGGAAAAGAGAATATTCAAAGCCTCCTCCTACACCACCTTCACCACCATCTTCTCCTTCTTATTCAAGTTCTACTTCAAATGCTAGTTCTCATTCTACAACATCTACCATAAAAAAACAAACACATAAGAATAAGTATAATATGCCTTTGATAAAACTTGATGTTAAGTTTGATTTGCCTTTGCATTATGGAGAACTAAATGCGGAAAATTTAGATAATTGGATAAGACAAATTGAAGTGTATTGTAGGATACAAAAAATCATAGATGAAGAGACTATGATCCAACATGCTAGTCTCAAGATGGGAGGAACCGAGCTTGTGTGGTGGGAAAGCAGGACAAACCAGGATCTTAAAAATTTCAGTAAGACTCTCTCTTCATGGCTTGATTTTACATCTTCTTTACTTAAGCAATTTTATTCTTTAGCTTATATGCAACAAGTTGTTATGTCATGGCAGAACTTTAGACAGTGAAAAGGAAAAGTTGTTCAAAGTTATATACAGGAGTTTCGAAAAATAGATTTATTTTTGGGAATACCATTGGATACTCAAGAGACATTGCTTAAGTAAATAGGTGGTTTGCATATTTATTTGTGACATACCATTATTATTATTAATCCAACTAGTTTAGATGAGGTGTGTGTGCAAGCGACTCATCTTGAATCTAGAGGCAAGAATGTAAACGTTGATTTTGTAAAACCATTTAAACCCACTGAAGGAAAATTCAAAGGCAAGGGTAAAGAGAAGTTCAAAGGGAAGAAAACTAATATAGTGAATAAAGAAAAGAATGCATGCACTCATTGTAAGAAAGAAGGCCATAGTGAGGATCGTTGTTGGATTCTTCACCTAGAATTGAAACCAACAAAGTTCAGGAATAAAGGGAAGCCAAAGACGACTACAACAAGTCAAAAATATTTGGGGTCCGATTCAAGAGATGAGACCAAGGTCACAGTCACGAGAATCAAAGGTAAAATTTTTGAAGCTAGTACAAGTTCTTCTGTTCAGTCTTTAAAAGTTGATAATGAAGTTGATGAAGTTAAATGAACAAAATTGTTTCACATAAGAGTGATTTCTAAACATACAAAATTGATACTCTATTTGACAATGGCTCAAAAGTAAATTTGATATCATAGAAAATTGTTAAAAAGTTGGGATTAATCACTAAAACTCATAAGAAACCATATCCTTTAGGATGGATTCATAATGATAATCAATTGCAAGTGAATAGACAATGTGTCCTAAAGTTTGCTATCAATTCACAGTTTATCGACAAGGTTGAGTTGGATGTGGTTCCACTAGATATATGTGGTATTGTACTTGGGATTCCATATTTGTATGATAGAAAGGAAATATTCTATCGTGAAGAAAATAAGTATCAATTAACTAAAGATGGAAAAGAATATGTTGTAAGGGATCATCAGAAGAAATTGAATCTATCACTAATCAACTCAGGGAAAATGAAGAGAATTGTAAATGTCAATAAGAGATATATATTAATGGTTGTAAAAGCTAAAGACACTGTCAGAATTGATACTCTGAAAGATTGTGATACAAAGTTGAAAGATGATTGAGTGAGAATTGTTTCTAACTATGATGCGATATTTCGAGTCCTAAAAGGATACCTCCAAAGAGACAAGTTGAACATGAGATACATTTGCAATAGGATGTTCCTCTTCCTATCATTGGAATGTACAGGTTATCAATTTTGGAAAATGAAAAGATAAAGAAATAGGTACAAGAGCTAGTTGAACAAGGGGTCATCAGACCAAGTGCTTCTCCATGTGGGTCACTGTTGGCCCTCGACCAAGTTTTGAGGAAACATTGGTTAGGTTTAACCACCTTTTTTGGACTTCGACAGGCTGATCGAAGATGGAGCACCCATGCGGAGTTGAGATCGCAGGATATCACTTGATTTGTGGACCCAACAAGGGGTTCATTAGGGTTTTTGGCCTTTTTGTAAGTGATTATAAAAGTATAAATAAAAAATAATGTAATGTAGTGGGGGGATGTAATTGGCTAAGTGAAATAGGCAAGTAGTTCTGAGTTGCTTTGTGAAACAAAATGTGTATGAAAGGCTCTGTGCTTGATAGGGGAGTTGGCTCTATGACTTGACCTAATTTTGGGAAGGTAGATCTAGTTCTCAATGCACAGATCACCTGTCCGGTGTAAAGTTTGGCTCTGTGGCTTAGTGCACAGGAGCAGATGAATGTAAGATATTGAAGACTAATAAAGAAGAAGAAATTGTCGGTGGACGTAGACCCACACTGGGGTGAACCACGTATATCATGTGTTGATGGTTTGCTTTGTGCTATGATGTTTATGTTGTGAATATTCTTGGTGCATTGATTGTTATATATGATAAATAGATCTCTGAATTCTTAGTGATTTATTTATGTTGAAGGTGTAATATCTAACTTATGATGCTAAGTGTGATGTGCATTTTATCATTGTTACTGCGTCGATCTATCCTTAAGGTTTGTTCTACGATGTGAATGAAGTTGATAAGCTAATGCATGCTATGTTCTAAGTACTTTGTGAAGTGTTATAATCATAGATCTATGTCCCAGCTTGGTTACAGAAACCTAAGTCCTGTAACCCCCCTTGCCTCTACCTTGGGTGATACTTCACATGCTTTGCATGTGTTGCCGAAAGGTTTGGTAGATGGGGTTTTTTTGGTGCGTTGTTGAAGCGTTGAACCCTGGGTATACCCCTGTGCCAACAAATAGTTCTGTTGTCGAGACTGGAACTGTGATTGTTGGGAACTGAAAAGAGAATCTATGTGCGTAGATCTGCTACTCTAGTGTGCAGTATTCTACTTGACTTGTGAAGCTCTGTGATAAGAAAGAAACCCGATATGAGCTAAGATCTTGAAAGAGGTAAGTATTTGTACTTTGATAAGATTAAGATAAGTGCAAGTTTTTGTTTCAAAAGCATGAATTTAGGTATGTTTAATAGATTATGTTCTAGTCTGAAAGCTAGGGCACAACAAGAAGAAAGAGTTGATCTAAGTAAGGCTAATAGAATTGAAGAAATATATGTTATTCCTATGCATAGAAATAATTTTTGTACTAATAATTGGATGCAAGAACCTAGAAAGAATTTTTGCAGATTGCAGGTCCAACACTGTGATCCTAGTGCGTAGTACAAGAAGAATAGAGGATTAAACCTATGTTATAACTATAGAAGACCAGGACATATTTCTAAGAAATTTCCTGGTATAGGTTCTATTTCTCTTTGTTGTAAAATTGTTGGTCATGAAGTTGAGGATTGCCCAAGGATGATTGGGAAAGTTGAACAAATGAACATGAGTCAAGAGAATAAGAGCATGTTAGAAGATCAGAAAGAGAAAGGATCATAGGAAGTTCATAATACATTAGAATAGTTGAAAGAAGCAATGAATGATCACAAATATGTCAGTTTACCAAATATCATGAAAAAAAAACAACGCATAGGTACAAGAATAGGAGGCTTCAACATAGAATGTGTCTTGGATGAGGAAACACAAGTAAATATTATGACAGAAAGAACTTTGGAAATTTTGGGAAAGCCTACTATAGTATCTTCATTGGGAAGAATAGGTGTATTCAAAGGAAAGATGATAACCTCATGTGGAAGAATTACTAATGTATCTATTATTATTCATGGAACATCGACTAAAGAGGAATTTGAAGTCATTAAGTTTGTTGAGAGAAACACCCCTTCCCCTATTTTTTTAGGAAAGACTTGGATTGAGAAGGATCAGATCATAAGGAAAGAAAAGGAAGAAGCTACAGAAAAGAAAAAGCAAGAACTAAGGGATTTCATAGCTAGAAAAATAGATCGACTGATAGAAGAACGAGAGGTTAAGTTGAAGTAGCAGAACACAAGAGAATTAGTTGTCAAAGTTGGAAGAGTGTAAGAAGGATTAAGGGACCTATCCATGCAAGAAGAAAAAAAATCCACCCAAGAAGTGGTAAGGCAAGGGATATTAACTTTGAACCCATTGGAAGTACATCAGTATTGTGAAGTCACTATGATAGGAGAAACTAAGAATACAAATGGAAAGAGGAATCCAGAAATAGTTAGAGAGACTCAGATCATAGAAAAGAAGTCAAGGAAACTTAGTAAGAATAAATCCAAGTTAGAAAAGATACTGGAGGTTACAAAGAAGACTTTGCAGGAGGTAGGGTTATAGGCTCTGAACCTTGCTGGAATAGCAGGACTGCGCAGAATGGGACTTTGCCTCGACAAAGCTGTATAACCATTCGAGGTGCCCCGATCATTAGGATGATGCTTTAGAATGGATAGGAAACAAATTTATGGGAGAATATACCATATTTGGGACGTTGAGACTGTTCCATAATGAAAAAATTCGCATTACTGGAAGCATTCTTGCCCGTTAGAAGAATCTATTATGACGCTCACTTATTTAACCCATCAGACACTATGCTGGGACCACTTTTCGCCATCCGTGATTAACGTTGCTAACATAGAACTGATTGTGTGTCGAGCTATGATTTCAGAACCTAGACATTTCCATCCACTTGTTTACCTTGCCTGTCCGTTTGCCTACCCCTACTTATCCGTTTAAAAGTGAGAATGTCGGGCAAACAGACTGAGTTAGATAAGTCTGTCGAAGAGGTCCTTAAGAAGTTTATGGCTGATAGAGATATGTATGAAGGTGTTCAGGCATTTTCGACTAGGGGACTGTAGTCTTCCCCTTCGACTGAATGACATTCTAGCCGTACTAACCCCTCGACTGAGAAGTGAAGTAAGCATTGTGATAATCTGGCTAATGCGAAGAAAATCCCATCAATCTTACTAGATTATATCCCGCCTTTGACTAGCACGGTTAACCATGAAAACATCCCACGAGACTATGAGTACACTTTGATCACCGCGTACATCCCAAAGGAGATACGCGCAGTTGGAAGCCAGTTGGGACAGATCCCATCCCTGAAGAACAAGTGACTTTAACCTTGGAGATAGAAAGAACTATGCCATGCTCACCCCTCATATATACTTAACGAAGACCACAGGGAATAAGCCTTGCATCGTCACCCAATCATAGATAAAGGAGCTAGCCCAGTCCATTATACTCAACATGATGAAGATTTCTCATTTTGGCCAACATCGGGAGGTTAACGCTTGCGTTAAAATACTCTTGTCATGCTATCATGGTGGATACCTATGGCGCGACAGGTGGATTACTGTGGATCCAACGTGGATCCACCTGATCACAGTATTGAGCATGTAGGGACCCAAACCTCAAACATTTTACCCACGGAAGACCTCAGATCTCTCCTTAGAAAAGCGCATCAAGGAGGCATGCAATGAAGTTGAGAAGGGAAATAAAGGATGCAAGGTAGCCTCTATATAGGATGGTGCAGTGCGTCTCACTTTCCAACTCATATAAGGAAACCTCATCAGAAAGAACCTCCCCACACAGGTCACCGGGTTCGTGGCGTACCTCGCAGGGAAATGCATGGAGGGAATGCAAATGAATTGGGCGAGTTACCTCGTCAATGATATTTAGAAAGACTATCGCGAAGCGTAGGATCAAGGATACGAGTTCCACTTTAGCTGGCTACTCATGCTGATTGCATTTGTCGCTTGGAAAATGCCTTAGGGAGACAATTTTATAGAAATTGAACCATCAGATCCATTGGCAGCTAGATTTTCTACATTATGGTATATGAATGACATGTCGAAGCAATGGTAGTCAAACTAAGTGTTCCATTCCTACTATCAACAACTGAAGGTTTCCATAGAGTCATTCTCATGCATGACATCACACACCTTGCACCAGTACAGACCAATCGCTAAGTTCCACGCAGATCGACATTTCATATATATCACTGCACACAACGATGAGAGAAAGGAAGAATTACAGTCCTATTACAAGTTGATCAACGAAGACATGGAGCATATCACCAAGGAATGGCCAGAGGAGTTCCTTGTACCAGTTGCATATGCAGAGCTCTCCGATGTTGACATTATAGGAAGCCCCTTCATCACCCTGGTCGAGCATGTTGGACAGACCAGTGTGAAGAAGAAAAATACAAAGGAGGAAGTCCAAGATGTAGAGACTAATGAGGAAGACAATGCCTCTAAAGGAAATGGATATGGCTCCCTAGGAGGAGGAGGAGATGAAGTAGATGGACAGGGAGGAGGGGATGAAGGAGAAAATCAAGGAGAAGGTGAAGCTACCTCACCAAAAGATCCCATTGCTGAAACAATAACTCCGCAAAAGAGGAAGGTTTCCTTGCAGAAACCTTCGGTAAGAAAGAAGACCCGTGCCAGTAAGCCCCAGTTGGAGGCCACACTCACAGAAAATGACATCAGTCTAGTCTGCAGAGTGATGGAGGATTCGTCCGAGGATCTCTTGTAGAGATATGGAGTGAATAAGGATGAACTATATGGTAGGATAGAAAAGGAATTGAGCGAAGTACAGGAAGTTATTTGCTTGGTTTGTGCAGTCCCTACTGCGCCTTCCTCGTCAGAGACTATAGAGTTGGGGGATGAGAAAAATCAACTTCTAAGACTTTCAGATGCAATAGAGGCTTGAATTTAGCGAGTCCAAGAAGAGAAGGAGAAGGCTACAAAAGCCTTGAAATAAGAAAAAGAGGAGATCTTGGAACAATTACGAGTTGGACGATACTGTTTAACTGCTTATGAAAACAAGAAAGATGAGTTCTAGGAGATACTCAAGGAAGACAAAGAGAAGATATAGAGGGAAAAGGACCAACTGCTCACAGAGAAGACTGCGGTCAAAGAAGTGGTGAGGAGAGAACTTCACTTTGTGTCAATATTGGCACAGGAGGAACATGAGGTAGTCAAGGTTCAAGTGATGAAGCTCGCTAAGGCTATCCAACAACTTCAAGAAAGGGTAATAGATTTGGAGATATACGCAGTACCAGGCATTCCATAGAAAGTGCACGACCAAAGGTATGAAGTTACTAAGAGTGTAGTCGGAAGGATCAAATCCCTTGCCTCAGAATGAAAACAACTAAATGATAGAAGCACGTAGACCTACGAACACCTCATGGAAGATCCTGAGCATAGGAATTTGGAAGCACAACTATAGGAGGTGCAACAACAGGCACTGACAGTTCAAGCGTAGATGAAGTCACTAACTACAGTTGAGAGAATGAAGAGATCGCAAGAACAATGCGTAGTCCAGTAGCATATTACTGTAATCCAGGGTAGAGTAATGGAAGTCACACAGAGGCTACAACTAGTGCAGGATGAACCCTGCATGATGTTTGAAGAGATCGAAGGATAAGGCTCACAACTGGACCAAGTGGTTGTGACAGTGGAATAAAGCCTGGAAGATCCTGTTACAGAGAAGATGATCTAAGAGTTCTATGAGAAGGAGGCTCAGGCAAAGCAACAAGTCAAGGTAGATCGAGCTAAGATCGAGGCCTTCGAAGCAATGTTTCCTAGACCTGAGTGACTTGGGATGAGTCACAGGTGAGTGTTGGGGGCCTGTTGGCCCTTAATGAAGTTTTGAGGAAACATTGGTCAGGTTTGACCACCCTTTTTGGACTTCAACAGGCTGGTCGAAGATGGAGTGCCCAGGAGGAGCTTAGATCGTGGGATATCACTTGATTTGTGGAACCAACAAGGGGTTTATTAGGGTTTTTGGACTTTTTGTAAGAGATTGTAATAGTATAAATAAAAAAGAATGTAATGTGGTGGGGGGATGTAATTGGTTAAGTGCAAGAGGCAAGTAATTCTGAGTTTCTTTGTGCAACAAAACGTGTACGAAAGTCTCTATGCTTGATAGGGGAGTTGGCTCTATGCCTTGACATAATTTTGGGAAGGTAGATTTGGTGCTTAGTGCACAGATCACCTGTCTGGTGTGAAGTTTGTCTCTGTGGCTTAGTTCACAGGAGCAGATGAATGTAAGATATTGAAAACTAATAAAGAACAAGAAGTCGTTGGTGGATGTAGCCCCACGCTGGGGTGAACCACATATATCATGTGTTGATGGTTTGCTTTGTGCTATGATGTTTATGCTATGAATATTCTTAGTGCATTGATTTTTATATATGATAGATAGATCTATGAATGATTAGTGCTTTATTTATGTTGAAGGTGCTAGATCTAACTTATGATGCTAAATGCGAGGTGTATTTTGTCATTGTTATTGTGTCGATCTATCCTTAGGGTTTGTTCTGTGATGTGAATGAAGTTGATAAGATAATGCATGTTATCCTCTAATTACTTTGTGAAGTTTTATAATCAAATATCTGTGTCCCATATTGGTTATAGACACTTGATTCCTGTAACCCCCCTGCCTCTACCTTGGGTGAGACTTTGCCTGCTTCGCAGGTGTTGCCAAAAGGGCTAGTAGATAGGGTTTTTTTGGTGCGTTGTTGAAGCGTTGAACCCTGGGTCTACCCCTGTGCCAATAATAACCTATCATCTTGGTGCCATATAAATATTCCACATGGCGCATGTGCGTGGACTTCTGAGCCTTGAACAAGATCGCGTTAAAAAATCATTACCCTTTTCGTCGCATTGATGATTTATTAGATCAATTGAAACATGCAGTTTATTTTACTAAGTTAGACTTAAGAAGTGGTTACCATCAAATCAAAGTTGATAAACATGATATATGGAAAACTGATTTTAAAACAAAACAGGGATTATTTGAATGGTTAGTGATGCTGTTTGGGCTTACTAATGAACCTGCTACTTTTATGCGGGTAATGAACGATGTATTCATGCCATTCGTTGATGAGTTTTTAATAGTCTACTTAGATGATATTCTTATTTTCAGTAGGACCAGGGAATACCATGTCGATCATGCTAGGCAGATACTTTCAGTGTTGCAGAGAGAGAAACTTTTTGTAAAGTTGTCAAAATGTGAATTTGGAAAAACATCTCTTGTATATTTGGGTTACATTGTAGGGGGTGGAGAGATTATGATTTATCCCTCTAAAGTTGAGGTCATTGTAAATTGGCCAAAGCCTACAAATTTAACTAAAGTAATAAGCTTCATGGGGGCAACACAGTATTGGAGGAAGTTTATTGCAAACTTCTCTCTAGTTGCAACACCTTTACATGCATTGACAAGTGTGAAAAGAGGATTCCAATGGGGAGGAAGCCAACAAAAGGCTTTTGATACTTTGAAAGTAAATATCAGTACAACTCCTGTTCTGGCATTGCCATATCTCCAATAGTCTTTTGAAATTTAAACCGATGCAAGTGACTATGCCATGGGGGCAGTGTTGATGCAGCACAGAAAGCCCATATGCTATCATTCTAAGACCTTCACTACAACAATAATTAACTATCCAACCTATGATAAAGAATTGTATGCTCTAGTACAAAGTGTTAAAAAGTGGAATTATCAGTTAATTTGAAAATAAACAATAATACATACTAATCATCAAACATTACAGTATCTATAATCACAAACTAAGCTACAACAATCAAGGCATTTTAGATGGATGGGTTTTTTGCAGAAATTTCATTTGGTCAACAGATATAAAAAGGGCATTCATAATAAAGTTGTTGATATGTTATCAAGGCCTCCTAGTACAATTGCTAAAATCCTTAAGCACAATTCAATTACTCATGAAAGTTACATTGAACATTATGTCGAGGACAACGATTTTAAGGAAGTCTATGCAACTTTAAGTCATGGTAAAAGAGCAGAAGAATTGAATTATCATAATAAAGGAATTTTTTTTTATCATTTGGGAAAAATGATGTATTCCATAAAGTGAAAGAGTCCATGTAATCAGGGAGGCACATACTTCTCTTATAGAAGGACATTTTGGTGTAGACAAAACAATTGCTTGGTTACAAAGATTTTGTTATTGGCCTAGAATGCATGAAAATGTGTCTAAGTATGTAAAAGGATGTACTATGTGTGAAATAAGCAAACCAAGTAATAAAAAGCTAGGATTGTACACTCCACTTCCTATTCCTTCTAGACCATGGGAAAGTGTATCTATGGATTTTGTGGGGGGATTGCCTATGTTAGTAAAAGGTCATGATTACTTGTATGTAGTTGTGGATAGGTTCAACAAGATGTGTGTTCTAATTCCTTGTAAAAATCAAGTCATAGATGAACAAACAACTCAAATGTTCTTTGAAAATGTATGGGTTCATTTTTGGTTACCTACTTCTATTGTATCTAATTGAGACTCCAGGTTCATGGGGAAATTTTGGTCAAGCTTGTGGGAAATTATGGACACCAGACTAAAGAAGAGCACAACATTTCATCCACAGAAGGATGCGAAGACATAGGTGGTGAACATAACAATAGTGCATCTACTTCGAGCATATTCCCACAAACATGCTAAGCTTTGGGATGAACATTTGTGTTATGTGCAACATGTGTATAATCGAGCCAAATATTCTTCTACTCAGAGATCTCCATTTGAAACATGTTTGGGGTACTTGACAAAATCTCCTTTGGATTTTGTCTTTGGGAAAGACATTGTAGCAGAAGGACACAGTGATGTGGACAGGGCAACAAATTTCATTGAACGGATCCAGTTGATTCATCAAGCGGTACATGAACAGTTGGAGAAAAGCCAATCCAAGTATAAGGTGAGGCATGATATGCATCGAGTTGACCATCAGTTCAAAGCAAGAGATAAAGTCTGGTTATACATTATCAAGGAAAGGATGCAAGGAGAAGGTAAAAATCTAAAACCAATTCGTTATGGTCCTTTCAAATTTTTAGACAAGATTGGTACTAATGCTTTTCGGTTAGAACTGCCTTCATATATAAAAATTTATTCAGTTGTAAATGTGGAAAAATTGAGATTGTATGAGCCTCCGATGATCGAGGATCAAGGAGAGAATGTTCATATTCCTACCATATAATATTTTTCTCTTGAGTATATGAGTGAGTTGCAGGAAGACACCATTTTGGACAAAAGAGTTTGTACTTCTTGTAGGGGCAATGTGGAGTATCTTCGAGTGGGATTTAAGGGCACAAATCCAAGTCGTGCCAAGTGGATGGAGACCAAAAAAGTGAGGACACAGTATCCTCACTTAATTACCAACTGATACTAGACTTTTGGTGGTCCAAAATCTTCCAAGTGGGGAGGAATGATCCAGGAGGCTCCTTAGGTCCAAAAAATGCTCAAAAGTGAAAGTTCTCATAATCAGATGAAACCAATTCCATTGTGACCATCTCATCGCACTGATTCTGACCATATATTTACTTCCTCAAATGAACTCTATATGCGAGAGTTATCACACTCTGATCATTTTCCCAAACAAGAAAAAAGTCAATGCTGACGTCATGATGGCATCATCATGATGACATAGAATTGAGACACGTGATAGCACATCAACATGCTGACTAGGAAAATGCCAGACATGGACCAATATTTTTTTGACAAGTGGCATAATGGTGGACCAGTGAAAGGGTTCCACGTGGCCCAAACGTGGGCTGCCACATGTCACCCCATCATTCGTTGGTAGGGTAAACATTTTTGAGCTTCATGGGATTTAACCACATAAAATCTTGGTAGGGGAAGTACCTTGGGATAGGTTGGATTCCAATACGCCATGGTGGGACATTTTATAAAAAGTCCACATTAAAACATTTAAAGTGGAATTAAGGTATGGCGAAGGTGGAAGGGGGATGGGGCCTAGCCCTAATCCACGGTTTTGACCACTCCTTAGAACCATAGTTTAGTGCCAAGCGATCCACCACACAATTACGATGGGCGTGGGGCCTGTATATAGGGCCTAACCACCAACAGTCTATGTTGTATGGGACTCGAGGCTACGACCAAGAGCGGTGGCATGCAGAGTGGACTGCGGTCATATCAAAATCCACCATGTGACCAATACTTGCGGGGAAAGGGAAAGTGTGCAAACCTTAGGGGTTGGTTCTTGGCCATATCATTACATATGACCTTGTCTTAGGAGTGCGCACCTAGGCCTATTGGGCTAGTTTTGAATTTTTGTTACAAAATGGGGTTTTGCTATAGTTTTGGCCTAGATTGGAAGTTTTTGGAGATTTTTTGGCCATTTGGAGGGGGATTTGATCCCAAAAAGAGGCCAGATATTTGTGGGAAGTTGGGATTCTCAAAATGAGCCTAAAAATATATATAAACTAGGCTTATTGAGCTTGAGAGGGTACATTTTATGCAGGGAATGTAAAGAAGAGTTGGATTTTTTGGCCCATTTCTCATGTTGTGAGGGGCATTTAGTCATGTTTTGAGAGGATATTGTTGAGGCATGTGTGAATATGCACAAGGAGGTCTTATACAATAGATCAGAATCCTATTTGTAACAACAAGAGACGCTGTAAAGAGAACTTGATCATTTAAAGAGAAATAAAGAGGTCCTCCACTTTGAAGTGGGCCCAGAGATGTAGCCACATATTGGTGAACTTCGTTATCAAGTTCTTGTTGTCCTTTTATCTTTCTTATTGTTGTTATATTCTGTTATTTGTAGAATGGTTATTGATGGATGAACTCTTTAATCATTCATGAGCATCTTGTTAATGTCATTTTTTCATTAATTCCTTCCATTTTTGGATCATGGGCCAACCCAGGTTCAGATCTACTATAGTTTCCAACAAAACCCCCTTAAAACTATTGGCCTTCCTGGTAAACCATAAGACAACACAATGCACATGATGCACTGTGTAGTCTCACCAGAGATAGTTCTTATGGGTGGCTACAATTCTCAGGTGCTTGTAGCCTGGGAATGAGTGGGGATCTGGAATTAACCTATGTTATATTCATTTTATTAATCTAGCATTCAACTTATATTGATGAATCTATCATTATTACTCATGTAGGTAAAACATTGGATCTAACTAATTCATTCATACATTTTTCTAACATCTAATCATCAATCAACAAAGGAGATACCTAACATTCAATCACATAACACATGATCTACTGTGGTTCACCCCTCCCGGGCTACATCCACAAAGATTTGGCTTCTATACTCTTTTATTAATATGGTTCCAAAACTACAACACCTTGCACATTACAAATCTCCCTCAAAACAGATTGAAATCTATAATGAGGCAGACTGGATCACACCAGGCTCCTCAACCTACAATCTAACCCTCGAGATCTACCTTAGTCCCTCTCCTTAGCTCAACAACTTACAAAATAGATCGGTTTCTACATACATTCAGCCTTTAACAAAATGATAACAATGACCAAAAACCAACAATAACCAACTCCCAACTTCAGAACCCTGAACTAGACCTCCTAGGTACCTATTTATACATGTTCTTCTCTTACTAGCCATTGTATATTCTTACCAAAACCCTAACCCTAGAATTGTTAGGTCTTCTTGCATGTGTGACTCACATGCTTTCCTCCTCTACATGTGTGTTTTCCTTGTACATGCTGCTTTTCCTGCCAGTTGTCTTTTCCTTCCTTGTGATTTATTCTCCAAAATTACTCTTTATTCAAATCTAGGCCTGCACCCAATAGTTGGTTGAGGCGATATCCCTCCAATACCTTCTTAGCGTCAGAGATATTTATGGGGATCTATTCATATATGGGGGTTTTTCTAGTACCTTTACCTCTGTGAGAGGCGATGCTTTCAATATTTCGGGATTTGTTACCATGCCCATACAGTGGACCCAACTTACGACTGTTCGCAGGCACATTGGTTATATCGTGGTTTCTTAGTTTCTTGACATAGGTAGTCACATAGGTTACTTGCAGGGGTTATTCTATAGGTACCCTGAGTTAGATAAGGGTCAGACAACACACAACCTTTATGGAGGATTACCTCTCTGGGGGGATCTGTCTGACTACGTTATTAAGCCCACACGAGCCCTTATAACTGATTCTGATACCTCTTATCTTTTGAAGGGATTATCAAGACCCTCTTGGGCGAGACATACATACTCTAGTGAGGGAGGCCCATTTTCAGCCACTATATCATGTTTGTGTGCATTGGCCTTTTTTATTTACTTTGGTGTTCTCTATGATTATTATTTGGCCTTAGGATTTTGTATTATGTCGTGAGTTTTCATTGCTATGGTTAGTGGAGCCGTCATGACTCCCTCAGTTAGCATTACCCAACCCATGGTATTTTCTCATTCCATGGGGATTAATCCTTTTGTATTTGTAAGTGGCACATTGAATCATGATACTTAGTCAATACCTTGGGCCTCTAATATTTTTTCTCATGGTATGCCAGACATGTCTTCGCACTTGCCATCCTCTATCTTGTCACCTTATGTGAATCCTAGTTTTGGGTCTGGGGGAAATATTCCTCCTTATTCTCCCTTTTCGTTTGATGGGAGTCATATCAATCAAGCAACTCTTACGACAGGAGGTTGGAATATTCCTTCCTATGGATCCAATCCTAGCTTCACTTTTCAAGGAGAAAGTTCTCAAATGGGCAGTCATCATACTTATTACACCCCATCCATCTATCCTTCTTCCGCTATGCCAGTTCCTACGAACACTTTTCCCATGGAGAACCTCCATATGTCCTCTGGTGTTCCTTTCAAGGGGATTCAGTTTTATAGTATGGGAAACCCCCTTCACGAAGTTCCTTCATCTGGGGAAAACATATATCCTCACCTGGGTAACCCTTTTCATGTTTCATTCTCTTTGCAAGTGACTTCCTCGATGACGATTCCCTTACAAACCTTTATGAATCAGTTTGGAGGAGGATACTTTCCTTCCAGATAGGGCCATCGTGTATACCAAAACCCTTCCTGGCCTACAATTTCTCAAAACGAGTCTTTCCTGGAACCTTGGTATCAAATGCCACAACCAACCTCCACCAACAGTCCAGTCACTGCAAGTCATACTGGAATTACATCACCAACCTTTGCTAGTGATGTTGGAGATTGGTCAACAACCTCTGCAAGTCATGTTCAAGAAATGCAACCAACCGCTACAATTCAAGTTGGGGGCATAACTCTAGTCACTTCTAGTCACACTGCATAGAAATCACCAACCTCTGCTAGTAATGTTGGGGATTCATCACCAACCTCTTCTATTCATGTTGGGGATTCATCGCCAACCACTACAAGTCATGTTGGAGATATTCTACTAGCCTCTGCAAGTCATGCTGAGAGCATGTCACGAGCCAATGTAAGTCATGCTGGGGGAATTCATACGATTAAGAAGCCTCGACATATAAGACATAAGCCCAAGTTCCTTTGTAGACTTTGCAAAGGAGATCACCTTACTTGTTTGTTCCCTCCTACTGTTGTGGTACAAGAAGCGTGGTCCTTTCCTAGGGTCCCTTCAGGTTCCGTGTCATATTTTGTTTCCCAACATTCTAGTCCTTCTTTGGTTGATACATCGGTCATGTCGATGAAATACTGGCTGACACCCCTATTCTTTTAGGGGGTGATGCATCTTTTGACCTTTTTGTATCGCATCTTGTTCAACCAATGGTCATGTCTATGCAATATTTGACTGACACCACTCCTATTTTTGGGGGTGATGTGTCTCTTGACATTGTTGTTTCACATCATATTCAACCAACAATTGAAGAAGTGGTCGTGCAGATGCAATCTTCTGTCGATCCCAATCTTCTCTTGGAGAGTGACAAGTCTAAGGAAGTGACATTGTTGATGCAATCTTCGATCAATCCCACTCTTCTTTTGGGGGGTGATGCATATTTCAATAATGCCCTTTTCATTTCTAGTTGTATACCTTATGAACAAGAGAGTATTCCAATCTCTCTGAGTACACTCCCTTCAATTCCTAGGGAGTTTTCCTTTGACTGGGATAGTCTTATGGGGTATCAAATTCCTTCTTCTACACCCTTCTAAATAAGGGGCATTCTTCGATATATCATAGAAAGGGTAACCTCTACAAGTATTTTATCCTCCTTGACTTGGAAATATTTGGGTTTTCCCAAGTTTGTGTCAACTATCTATGAGTTTTTGAATTTTGACAGAAGTCCTGCATGGGAGCCCTGGCCTCCCCCATGATATCTTGCTTAGAAAACCATCCCTGAGTCTTGTTTAAGATCTTTTATGACTGTCTCAAAAAGAGAAAATATTGTCAAGTGAACTTCTCTCTTTCACACTCATTAATTGGATCTGAAAGGACATCTAGTTGGTGTACTTTTAACCCTTTTTCATACCAAGTAGACTAATTTCGAAAAAAGAACACTCTAGTTACTAGTGGCTAAAAGAGTTCTCCTGGGTATTGTTTTATACTTTTTCAAACCTAGGGGACTAAATTTATGAAAAAGGACATTCTTTGGAGTTAAGTTGTAATTTCATTCCATTATCCTTCTTTTAGTATTGAGCCTATTGTTGGTTCCCTCTTTCTCTCTATGATCCTATTACCTCAATAATTTGCATCACTAGCCAAGAATATCCTTTATATCCTTTGCAGCTTGACACCCTATACCCTAAGAGGAAATATTCCCTCAAATGTCCATATCCTACATGCACCCATGTTTTCCCTTGACCAATTTTTGGGGAGATCCTTG
>SNQJ01S0027091.1:7257-33923 GCA_010110895.2 Picea sitchensis | reverse complement strand
ATGATTGAGTTTGGCCACAAAGAACCTAATGCACAGGGACATGCCACCATCTCACAAAAACAATAATTCCCACAAACATTGGTCAAGTAAGTGGAAAATATTGACAAAGTTGTAGAGCATTTCATATGGATTTAATGAAATACACAATCCTACAATGACTCATCATTTATAGTAGTTATAAGAAGAGGTCTAGGAGAAATGTGAAACATACAAAGATCCAAAATTGATGTAGATATTGATGAAATTATACCAAACATAGGCTTCTCTAAAAGTTTCAATACCAAATTTTATATCACCCTTGATGTATATTCACAAACTAAAGACCTCATAGTAAGGAATATATATGAAAAAGAGGAGGTCAACAACATGTCTCTTTAAGAAATTCAAGATGAGATGAAAATTCTCAATAATAATCAAAACTTTCTCCTTTAATCCATTGAAGGGTTTTATTGAGTTTTTAAGAAGGAAATCACTTAGGAGGGTGAAGAATATCCGTTGGGTGTATAACCCCCCCATCCTATCCATTTAGATTATACATATGACCCTAATCCATGATAAACCTTTCCTTGGTATCCCCCTCAATGAGAGTATCAATTAACATAGTAGAATGGTCGACCTACCCTTTATGAGGCATTTCCTTGATGAGAAAACCACAAACTTGAACAAGGGTTGACTTAATGTTTCCCAATATCCCCCTCGAAAATATTACTAGGGTGAAATAAGGGTTGGAAAAACCTTCTTCAAGTTCATCGTTGATGAGATTACTAATCTAGAGGAAGGGTTGACCAACTCTGCTTAAAAATCCCTCTTAATGAAAATATTAATGGAGATGAATAAATAGCTAACCCTCCACCTAGGTTCCCCCTCGATGACAATATTAATATACAAGAAAGGTCAATTAACCCTTTCCCTAGCTAATATATATTAGGAATATTAATTATAAATTTATATCAAACATACAATATTTATAAATGATCAAATAAGCCTCCACCATAATAATATATATTATAAATATTAATTCCACATTGATAGGAACCTACAAGAATGAGGAAGGGTGGGCAAACCCTACCCTAGGCTATCCAACAAGAATACTAATCAAAATGGTTATTTGACTCTTTCTCAATATCCCCCTTAATGAGAATATTAATCTAGAGAAAGGGTCAACTAACACTCCATATAATTCCCCCCTATATGATAGTATTAATCTATAGTAAGGGTTCATTGACACTTCCCATAGATAGTGTAGATTAGGAATATTAATTTTAAATTAAAAGGAAAGATACAAGCTTGAGAAAGGGTCAGTTAACCCTCCACCACCATAATAAATATTAGGAATATTAATTCCACATTGATGGGAAACACATAAGCTTAAGGAAGGGTGATTCAATCATTCCCCAAAATCCGCTTTATAAAAATACTAATCTTGAGGAACAATCAACTGACCCTTTACTAACTCCCCCTTAATAACAATGAGAATGAAAAGTGTTATGAAGGGTGATTTTACACTTCTTCACACCCAAACTTTCCCCAATATCATTTTTATGAGATTACTCATCTAGAAAAAGGGTTGACCAATACTTCCCTAGGATTTCCCTTGAGGAGAAACCAATGATATTGAAGAATATTTGGTTGTGTCTCCCTCAATAATATTACTATGATCGAACAAGGGTAAATAAATCCTTATTCAAATTTTCCCTCAATGATAATACTAATCTATAGGAAGGTCCAATTGACTCTTCTTCAAGATTTCAATTAACACGAATTGTCAATTTTCACATACAACTATATGTGACTAATTTTCAGATCTGAAAATTGCTTCCTAGTGATCTAACAGTAAAACCTTAGTTGCTATCACTGAACAATTTTACACTAAATATTATTGACTAAAATTATATGCAACAGAAACAAAAAATATCAGATATGAATAATCAACATATATGAGACACAATATTTATGCTATGTATCCTTACCAAATTTAGAAATCCCGAGGGAAAAACTATCCCTCCCATCCAATACAAATATCACTAAATCTGAGGACACAACCCGTCCTCTCAGCCATTACAATTTCACCAAATATTTGAGGACACCCTTGTCCTCCAATAACCATACAAATTATAAAAACCAAACCTCAAAAAATATCCTAGAAATATCTTTTTCCCACAAATCTGTTGCAGAACACCAACATGACCTGTTGACGTCACCTGTGAACATGTATGGACCTACTCCTACCCAGAAAACTATGTACCCAATTCACCTTATTGCAACCCACATATATATACACGCTTTGATCCACTACAACCCGTGTATATGTGACTATGTCAACTAAAACCTTCGTACATACATGATTCACCTTCCTGCAACCTTCATACATACGTGATTTTCCTTCTTTTAACTCGCATACATGTACATAAAAACTTTGTATGGACACCTCCATACAATTCATTCCTTGTGACTTCTCTTCCTCTAGGCTAGATTTTCCACAATGCAAAATTTCCCTTTGTTGAAAACACCAAGCCACCTAACAGAAGTGCAAACTCACTTATGATAAGTCTATCACCACAATTTCACAATGATTTATCATAATCCTTCCTCTATTATATAGGAGTCTAATGAGTGAGTTTAGGCACCCCTTCTAAACTCAATAATTAATTAGAATATTTTATTCCTCTTTGTGCATGTGGAACCCAATCACAAGCCCACGAAGACCATCAACTTTCCCATGAGGTCTTGGCTTCATTCCAAGGTCGATTTCACCAAAATAAAATGCTAATATAATGCCAACAAATATTCCCACATGCTTGACACATTGGCCTCTTGTGGGAATACCTCTCGAAGATACAATATCATCAACACAAATATTAATCAAGAGGAATAATTAATGAAACACTCACTTGGGTTTCCCCTTCATGAAAATATTAATATAGAGGAAGCTTGGCTGGCCCTCACCTTAGCTAAAATATATTAGGAATATTAATTCAAAATTTATTGGAAACCTACAATGTTTCATAAGGGTCGATTGAACTTCCACTTAGAAAATATAGATTAGGAATATTAATTCCACATTGACAGAACACCTACAATATAAGGGATAGGTGAGTCAACCTTTCCTTGAGCTCCCCATCAATGGAAACAATAGTATTAAGGAGGGTTTGGTCACTTTCTTGGTATCCCCCTTGATGATAATACTATTCTTGAAGAAGGTTCAATCAACCATTCTTTATTCCTAATCCTTCACCATGATTCCCTTTGATGAGAGTATTAATCTAGAGGAGGGGTTAACCAACCCTTCCATTTGATTTTCCCTCAAGGAGAAACCCATGATCTTGAAGATGGTTTTTGAGCCCCCTAAGGCCCTATGTTAAGTCCCTAATACTCATTTATTATTATTTTATTATATATTATTAGGTCGTCTTAGTGGTAGGTTACATCATGCTCACTTTATCTCCTATTTTAAATAAAGGTGAATCATTTGTATAAGCATATCATCTTGTCATATAAATTGGATATAGTGTAAAAGGAGGTTTCCCCTTAAAAATGGATTGTACTCATTGACTTTTTATCATTTTTAATGTGTTGGATAATAACATTTTGTATCAATAACATCGATCCTAGGGTTTTGTTGATTCAAGCGAATCACCTTGGAATTTTTGCTATAAATTGTTTTTATGGGATGTTTTCGATAGAAAAATTTGGAGGTTACTCAAAATACATAGTACAATCTATCTGATAAATATTTCAATTTTTGGTTCATTATAATTTTGGATATATATCCTATGGAACACAAAGTTTTTGACTCATCCAAAAACCAATTTTAAACAAGTAATCTTGGAATTTTCAGTATATTTTTTTATTTTTTTGGGAAGTTTCAAATTTTTTTGAAGAGAAAGAAGAAATTTCATAGAATAGGTGGTAAAAATTTCATGTTTTGTTTCACTATAATTTTTGATATATAGTCCATGGAAAACAAGGTTTGTGACTAATCTTGAAATCAATTTTCTTGGCATTTCCACTATAATTTTTTTCAGTTAAGTTTCATAATCTAAAATTTTCAAAATCCTAAGTTGACATAGTTAAGTACATGTGGAAACATTTTAATATTTTGACATATTATATTTTATGATATATTTCTTGTGGAAGTTAGGGTTTTTGAAAAAGTTATTTTCTGGTGATTTTAGGACCTTTTTCCATGGTTACCAAGCTCATTTTTTATATTTTTTAGTGATGTGTTCCAACATCTTTAAATAATAAAGGATATGTCATTAAGTGGTTAAAGATATGGTTGGGGAAGAATAAATACATGAAATACACATGGTTTCATGTGGTTGGAAACACATTGTTTCAGCTGGTTTGAAACCCTTGTAATACTTGTTGGTACCCCTTCGATTAGTACCACATTAGATTGTACTTGTAGAGGGAATATCACTTCCATGTACCTTTGGGTATATAGGAAGTCCCCTGGGTATACATGAAACCAACCTTAGATAATATATTCAGTCAACATATTTCTATAGTACACCGAGAACAACACTCGGGGAGACCAATATCCAGTACATGGGTAGTTGGATAGTACAACTAAGGGCATGGTTGATCCTCCTTAGTTAGTGCCCTAAGATATTGGGCTGAGTACTATTGTTGGACCTTGCACATATATCAAATAACTATAGCACCTGACACTCCCTTTTCCTTAGGACCCAATAACGTTTTTCCATGGCTCCAAATAAATATCCAAAAATTTCTTCACCAATTAAACCTCCAGAAAACGCCTCCATGACTCATGAAGAAAATGGGGAGATACAAAACTAGATATCCAAATTGAAAAGTCAAATCAATGAATTGAATGATAGGTCGATGAAAAAGGTTGATTTGATGAATACTCAAGCATAAATGGATATGGATATATAATAAGGAATTGATGGAAAGGAAGATGGATGAAAATAAGGAACATATGAAAAGAATGATAGAATAATTGGAATAGAAAATGGATGGAAAGTTGGAACAAATAGAACAAGATATTATGGAAGCCTTAAATGGGAGGTCCTCTAAAATTGGTAAGGTGTTTGAAGGGACTCATGAAAGTAAAGTTAGTATTCAGGTTGAACAAATTTCCAACTATAAGAATTTTCCAAGGGGATTTAAATACAATAATAGAGTTACTTATGGATAGTCTCCAAAATGAGAGAACCTTCCCAAGGTTTAATTAATGAAGTTTGATGGAACAAAGGTTTTTACTTGGGTGAACCAAATAGATAAATATTTTGAAATGCATAATATTGTGGATGATAAGAAAAGGATTCACATAGAAAGTTTGAACTTTGAGATAAAACCATATCATTGGTATCAATGGGTAGTTAAAAGGATTCCCCCTTCTTATCATTATACATGGGGTTTATTTACAAGAGACTTAGAAGAACAATATGGAAAAGTGTTGGAACAAGACTACTTAAGTCAATTGACAAGAAACAAGTACTTAGGTGATAATAGAGATTATAATTCAAAATGTCAGGTATTGGCCACAAGGGTGGATAACATAAGTCATGAACATTTGTTGGAATCTTACATGTGTGGATTAAAAGAAGACATTAAACATGATATTTTCCTAAAACATATTGAAAATATTATGGAAGCTATGAAATTTTCTCATCTTATTCAAGCCAAGAATAAGGATACACACAAGTCTACCTTGGAGCATATGCAGGAAGCACAAATCATTTTGGGGTTCATAAGACAATCGTGCCTTAACCTACTCGAATATCACATAAGGAAATGGAGGAAAGAAGCGAAAAAGGAATATGTTTTGGTTGTAAAACAAAATGTTCAAAAGGGAATAAATGTCAAGAATCAAAATTATTCACCTTGGAAAATAATGATGAAGAGGAAATGGACGCATCTACACAAAGAAATGAGGCATAACTTGTCAACTTAAAAGAGCAGGAAATAGAGGTGGAAATTGTGCACAACATTGATTTAGATAGGTGTGAAATATATGTTCATGGATTGGAAGGTTTGTTGTCACCTAAAACCATGAATATTGTAGGTTACATTAAGAATAAAAATGTTATAGTGATCATGGACCCGAGTAGTACCCATAACTTCATTAATAATATATCAACAAATCCCCTCAATTGTTTTGTATATCTTGTGACAAATTTTCAAGTTTTGGTTGCTAATGGTGGAAGTATTGATTGTGTGAGAAAATGCCACAATACTAAAATAAGTATGTGAGAATATAATTTGGAAATTACAATGTATTCCATTCCCATTGGAGGTGTAGATGTTGTTCTAGGGATTAAATGGATGAGAACATTGGGTAAAATTTCTACAAACTATTCATGAGATTTGAATTGGAAGGAATTCAATATGAACTGAAAGAGTTAAAATATAGACCTTATCAAGTCATCATCTCTCATAGAATGGAAAATCTCATAAAAAATAGTAGAAAGGGATTTGTGGTTAAACTTTATTCTATGGAAGTTAAGCATGAAAATGAAAATATTGCAGAGGAATTAAGATGTGTCTTGGAAAAGCACTATAGGGTCTTCCAAGAAATTCCTAAAGGTCAAACTCCCTCTAGAAATATTTAACATCAAATCAAACTAATATAGGTAATTAATCCTCCTAATAAAATGTCTTATATATACCCTCATCGAAAAAAGGGGGAGATTGAGAAAATATTAAAAGATATGTTGGATTCAGGTATTATTCAACCAAGCAGGAATTCATTTTTAATGATAGTATTTATGGCGAGAAGAAAATATAATTCTTGGAGGATGTGTCCTTATTATAGAGATCTAAAAAAAATCACCATAAATGGAAAATTATTTATTCCAAATATTGATGATATATTATATGATCTTCATGGATTGGATTATTTTACAAAGCTAGATATTAAATTAGGATTTCACCAAATTAGATTAAGAATATATTACATTCCCATAATATATTTTAGAACTCATGATGAGAACTATGATTTCTTGGTAATTCCTTTTCGGTTGACTAATGGTCCTTCGAATTTTCAAATCCTTATGAACAAAAATTTCTGACCCCATGTTAGCAATTTTGTGTTGGTTTTATTTGATTATATACTTATCTGTAGAAAATGATGGGAAGGACACGCTAAAAATGTGGATCAAGTCCTTCAAATTATTGACAACAATCATTTTTATGTAAAAAGATCCAATTGTTTTTTGGGAAACAAGAAGTAGATTGTTTGGGTCATATTGTTTCAAGGGAAGGTTTAAGGTGGATCCTCAAAAGATTTGAGCTATTACATAGTGGTTTATTCCTAAGAACATAAATATTCTTAGAGGATTTTCAGGTCTTATAGGATATTATTGGAAATGTTTAAAGAATTATGCATTCATTGAAGGTCCACTCACATCTCTCTTGAAGAAATATTATTTTTTATGGAATGAAGAGGCTATGATACAAACCCCCTATGGGACTATGTGACCTACTGGTCTAGGATCAAGCTACATAGTATATGGAGTGGCTCTCAGGATCCCACCAACCCCTACACTTATCTTACCCACAAGATTCACAATACACAAGTGTGGATTTTAATTTCTCGAGGGTTCCTTTGGTCCAAGCAACCCATGCTTTCGATCACGAATTATGACTGAGCGTCTGGTGAAAGGGTTATTCACCTCTCTGAGACTTCAAGCTTTAGGAGTTTATCCACTCCAACAACAATCAACACACCCTTCTTGAACAATCAAACTCCAAATAACTTGAGATATATGGCTCACGTCTTCCCGCCAATTGACGGTCATGATTAACTCCAGGCTTTGGAGGTTCGGGATATTCTTCACCCCACACAAAAATGACCAAATTTCCCTGGAGTGTCGAATCGTTGAATCACTCAGGGATCCAAGGGAGCACACTCACCCACAATCTATGGTGGAGATTCACTACAGGACTTCATAGGTTTGAGGCTTTGGGTCTACCTTGAAACAAACAATTTAAAAATAGTTAGAGAAATAAAGTCCAAAGGACTTAGCACTTAACGACCTTGCTCCTTCTCTCGATCGAATGACTGTGAGGGATTCTGACTCCTCCCGAAAAAATCTCGTCCATTCAACCTTACACAAATGGATTCTCCTCTTGTGGACTTACACTTGTTATCCCTCCTTGAGCTTTGTGACTTGGATGAATCAAACTCTAACACAGACTTTTTTCTTCTCTCCTGAGCTTGGGACTTGGAAAATTCACCTACACACTCCTTGCACTAAATCTCTTGAGATTTATCAACACTTAATGAAGTGATGGCTCTGTGCACTCCTTGCACTGGTCTCCCCTTTGAGATTTTACAATTATTTGAGTGTAGGCACACTCCTTGCACTTTCTCTGTGCAAATATTCACTATCTCTCAAAATATTTTGAACCTATAGATGGTTCTGCCCCATACTCCTTGAGTTGGCACTATGCACTCCTTGCACCGTGACTCTCAAAAGAGAAACAATTGAAACTTACAACAACATTTATAAACCATTCAAGAAAACATTTAGATAAAAACACAAAAGAATAGAGATAACAACATTACATTTATCGAGTTCAGAGAGATAAACAAATTCACATTCTCTGAGATTTGAAAGAAATTTTCTTGTATTCTATATTTCTCCAACAATATCTTAGAATTTTTTTGACAAACTTCAACAACCTCCTTTGAGCATAGAATTCATTGATTTATATATGAAGGGGCTTCTTGATCCTTCCCTCCATAATATTCTAGTGCTTTCATATCACAATTAAAAGCTTCCTACCACTAATGTTGATTACAATAAATGAGCAATTACAATTCAGATATGAGTCAACACTCAAAATATGTACAATCCTACATGCATTAAAGATAATCTTCATTACATAGGAGCATATACAATGGTTCTATCTTGAATATATCATGGGATATTTAATTACAATGGCCTCAAAATTAAATTGATGCGCTCTCCTCAGGATCCAAACTAGTTTAAAGTGCACTGCATTGGATGATGAGTCATCTTCCACTAAGCTTCAATAAAGATGACGATGATGCTCCTGCATCATACTCCCTTGGCAAAAATATTAATGGGATCCTATCCATGAGCTCCTCAAATTACTTTCCATACTTCTAGATTTCTTTTTCAGTTATCCAACTGGCATCTTCTTGTGGATTATTATTCCATTTAACCAAATATTCATTTAAAACCTTCCTCCTATTTCTCTTAGCAATTCTCTGATCCAAAATATTTTCTATCTGTGGCTTCTCTACTATGGGAATCTGTTGCATCTAATGAATCTCCTCTTGATCATTTTTTCCTCCTATTTCATCCATCTTGTAATGATATAATTTAGCTATGTTAAATATCAGTGAAATTCCAATGTCCTCTAGTAGTTCAATGCCATACGCATTTGCAACATTTTTTCTGAGGATTTTACAAGGTCCTATCTTCTTCATCTTCAGTTTATTATATTACCCTCTTGGAAATATTTACTTCCTCAGGTGTTCCAAGACTTGGTCTCCAACTTCAAAATTCACCTCTTTTGTTCTTTGGTCTATTATGTTCTTGTATCTCTGGCTACTATCCTGTAGTTGTCCTTTGATTTGATCATGCAATTTATTCTTTTCTGCAACAAAGTCCTCTACTCCTGCACTTTGAAATTCAAATTGTCCCAAATATCTCAATTCTAAAATTCCTCTGGATGAATTCCATACACTATCTGGAATGATATATTACCAGTACTTATGTTTGGTAAGGCAGAATTTGATCCCGATGACCATTATGTTCAGTTACCAAAATTCTTAGTAGATTCCCTAAGATCCTATTCACCACCTTGGTATGTCCATATTTCTAAGGGTGATACACTGAACTAAAGGAAAAATTCATCCCCATCTTCCTCCACAAATTCCTCCAAAAGTATCCCACAAATTTGATGTCTCTTTCTGAGACTATACTCCTAGGTAATCCATGCAATCTCATAATCTCTTTAAAAAATAGTTTTTCTATCTGAGTAACATCACCTGCTTTATGAAATGGTATGAAATGTGCCATATTTGAAAACCTGTCAACTACCACAAATATTGAATTATTTCCCCTCTGGTTTCTTGGCAATCCCAGAACAAATTCCATATTTATAGCATCCCATTGCCTGTTTGGAATATGAAATGGTTGATACAATCTTGTGTTTTTCTTCTTCCCTTTAGCATACAGGAAAATCCTACATTTATCCACAAAATTCTTCACATTAGACCTCATTCTTGGCCAATAGTATGAAGAACTTAATTGTGCATATGTTTTATCATGGCCAAAATGTCCAACCAATCCTCCACTATGTTTTTCCTTCAGAAAATTGTCCCGCATTGAGCATTTTGGGATACACAATCAACTTCCTTTGAGAAAACGTACTTCTTGGATTATGTACTCCATCCATTGGCTTTGATCCCTTAACAAATGATTTTCACAAGCTTCATAGGCTTCCTTGAAATCTAGGTCTTCCTGGTACATCTCCTGGAGGTCTTCAAATCCCAAAGTATCCACTTGGAATTCCTACAAGATTAAACATCTCCTGCTCAAAGAATATGAAACTTTTTTATCACTCCCACTAATATGCTTAATGAAAAAAGTAAAATTATGCATGAATTCTACCCATTTGGCATGTATCTGGTTCAATTTCTCTTGTCTGGTTACGAACTACAAAGCATGATTGTCAATATACAAAATAAACTCCTTTCATATAAGATAATGTCTCCACTTTTTCAAAGATTTAATTATAGCATACAATTATTTGTCATATGTTGAATACTTATTCTTAGCATCATTCAAATTCTCACTAAAATAACAAATAGGCGTATCATCCTAACTTAAAACTGCACCAATGGATACTCCACTTGCATCACATTTGACTTGGAAAGTCTTCCTAAAGTCTGGAAGAATTAGGATAGGTTGTTCTCTTATCTTTTCTTTTAATAGTCTAAATTCTTTCTCAGTTTCTTTTGTATAGTAAAAATATCCATGCTTCTTCTTTATAGTATCCAGTATGGGTGCACAAATACTGCTAAAATTCCTGGAGAATTTTCTATAAAATCTTGCTAATCCATGAAAACTTCATACCTCAAATACAATTCTTGGAGAAGGAAATTCTCTTATAGATCTCACCTTTTCTGGATCTGTCTTCAATTCATTTGAAGAGATTATAAACCCAAGATACACAATTTTTGTCTTCATGAAAGAGCACTTCTTCAAATTCACTAACAAATTTTCCTCCTATAATCTCCTCAACACCATCTTCAAGTGTCTTAAATGCTCCTCCCCAATATTTTTGTAAAATACGATATCATCTAAATAAAAAATCACAAACTTCCCAATAAAAGCTTTGAGACTTCATTCATTAACCTCATGAATGTACTTGGAGAATGTTTTAGACCAAATGGCATAACAAGCCACTCAAACAGTCCTTAATTTGTTTTGAATGTTATCTTCCATTCATCCCCTTCTCTCATCCTTATCTGATGATAACCAATTTTCAAGTCTATCTTGGAAAAATAATTGGCTCCACTCAAACAATCCATTAAATCATCCATTATGGGAAAATGAAATCTATACCTGATGGTTATCTTGTTAATGTCTCTAGAATCTATGCACATTCTCCAACCTCCATCCTTCTTTGGACTCAACAGAATTGGTACTGCACATGGGCTCAAAATTTCTCTTATCAACCCTTTGTCCGACAACTATTAGACCTACTCCTTTACCTAAATTAGACACTAAATTATCAGTTCTCCCACTGTCTATGATCACCTTGCATACTATGTCTTTGGTCTTGAAAGTAGTTCTGAATAAACTGTTTCTTTGGGCTGGTTCTCGTACCTCTTTTTCTGGTTTCACAAGATCTTTCCTTGTCATGAGAAATAATCCCTTTCTAGTTGCTTCTTCTTTCATCTCCATCTCCAAATTCCTCTGTCGAGCCTAAGAAATGTGAGCTTCTCTAAATCCTGCATTCTTATTTTTAATACATTCCCAAGACATGTGCCATGTTTTCCCACAAGAATAACACTTGAATTCTCCTCCTCTACCTCTTGCTCTACCTCTTAGAAAAGGTTTCCTTCCTCTAGAGTCTCCTCCTCTAGAACTTCCTCCTCTATTTGTCTAACTGTTAGATCCACTAGCTTCTTCCCTTGATCTCTGGAAATTCTCTTTGGTGGTTCCTTTTCCTCTGTTAGTTTTGTGTTCATTTCATTACTTGGGTGAGAAAAGGAATGACACTTACATGCCTAGTTGGGCCTGCTAGACAAGAAAGATGTTCGTGAGTGGGTTAAACAAGCCAAACACATGTAATAAACAAATAAACAAACTAAAACAACTAAGAAAATAAAAAATAGAATGTATAAGAAACTTAGAACCATAAAAAATCAAGCAATGACCAAGATAATGCCACCAATGGATAACTATATTAGTTTCCAAAACACCGAAGAGAAAAATGATGACTTATGGGTCCCCTCTTCCTCCCCAGTATGGTCTCCAATCTATTGTGTCTGTTTCATAACTTGGGTGAGAAAAATAATGACACTTACATGCCTAGTTGGGCCTTATAGACAAGACAAAACTTCGTGAGTGGGTTAAACAAGCCAAACACGTGTAATAAACAAATAAACAAATAAAGAAACTAAAACAACTAAAATCAAAAAGAAAAATGGCAAATGATGAAGAAAATCAATGCCTATTCCCTCAAGAGATGAGTGGAATGGCCTATTGCAATGATTCTTGAATACTCCAATGAGAAAAGAGGATTCTCAAGGGATAATTGAGGCAATATAAAAATACTATGAAGATCTTGGTTTCTTAGTGCACCCATGGCTTTCATTTATGGCATTTATTCAAGGAAAAATATAATTGGTTCTTGGTGTGAACAAGGGGCCTTTTAGGGAACCCTTTGGTCCTTGAGAAACCCCCCATTCAACTTTCTCTTAGATATGGAGGTCAAATCAGGATGGGAGCTATTCCATAAGTGTTTGGGGGCCCAAAAAGAACCATAAATTCACTGTTCCGCATAGTAAGACCCACCATAACATGATATTTTATAAATTCGAATGTTATGGGGGTCAATGGAATTAAAGATAAATGATGATCCTCTCTCTGTCATACGAGAATCCTCATTGTAAAGGTAATGAGAGTCAAGATATTGTTTCCCTTATGGAAACTGCATTGATGTCGACAAAAGGGAGTCACAACTCCAAGAAGAAAAGGGATTCATGAAATCCACTAAGATGAGAACAGGTACTAATAGGAAACATGAATGAAGTCAAGATTCTGTGAGACTCAATACTACCATTGGTTGGGGAATGTTGAAGGATGATTGGAAACAACCGTAAAATTGTATATAGTGTCAGGGGGATGACTATATATGGGGTTACACTGTGCTAGAGGCTTGACAAAGTAGACAAACTCAGAGATCATGGGTACATGGATTTTTGGATACTTGGGGTTCGTGAATGATGTCAAAATTAAAAAAGGAGAGTGGATTCCCTAACCAAGGGTGACATGGGTTGCGTTGTTGGGAAAAGAAGTTCATAAGGGGTGATGACAAAAAGATAAGTAAATGCTGGAAACAAAGGCTTTTTGTAATTACCAAATAAATAAATAATAATTTGGGATGAGTGCACAAATACAGAAATGGGTGCCCCAGTGCGAGATGGCTTGGCCTATGAGGATGCAAGTTGCAAAGATAACTGGTGGAGGGTGAGGGCCCCATGAGTGGGTTTCTATATGAGGTAAATGAATGGAGGGAAATCTACATATGGGAAAACTGATGGTGGATGAGATGGAGGGATAATGATACTATGGAGGTGCAGTCAATAGAACCAAGATGAGATAAACTGGGAGCCCATTGGGAAAGCTAGCAATATGATGAGAAGAAGTATGTGGATTATTCTTGAAAGTGCATAAGACAATTAGGTATCCCATCTCTAGGGGGTGAAAGAAGCATGTGTGTCAAGTTGCCAAGGGGAACTATGAATGGGAAAAATCATCTGGGAGAGAGGGCTACCAGCTGACAATACCAAAATGTAACAGAGGTGATGGTATTGCAGAGCCGAATGTAAGGAACCTAAAGGTGAATGTCGTAGGGTGTGACTAGGAGATGCAATTGATTTTCAGAGGGAATAATTACATGCCAGTTTTGAGCATATACCTGAAGGGGATGCGTCGTTTGTGATGAACAAGTACCTACACACATAAAAACTAAATACCTGATGTGAACAATATCTGATGATAAAGAACATATAACAACTATCTGATAATTTTGAACATAAGCATGAGTAATTGGATGTGATGTGAGAAAAATGGTCCCTTGGGGCCAAGTTCAGATGATGACCCAGGGAATGTGACTGTGTAGATTGTGGGACCATGATCCCATGGTTGAGAATTGATTGGGAACCAAAGGCTTTAGGCTCCTGTAACTGAGTGTGGAAGTTTGGTAAAAGGGACTATATATGGCTAGTGGGCCCACAATGCCACCTCATTTTTACCCGTCGCTATATTGATTTGACAAGAGAATTTCGAGGATATTTGGATATTATGGGAGATTGAGTCAAACGATCTGGTAGTTGGGAGAGTTAGGTTAGTGGTCCCATCCTCCTGCATAGTTTGAATTTTGTATAATTGAGTTAGGGGGTGTATGGATGGTCATACAAGGGTAGGTTTAGGTAGGGTCCCACCAGTGCGTGGGAGAAGGAAGAATATCAGTGTGCAGATGCATGGGTATAATTCCTTCTCCCACTCATAGTGTGCGGTTGTGATTGACACAACCACACACGTGGGTGCAGGGAAGGGGAATACATGGACACATAAGATGCACACCTGTTAAGCTGATAGATGCGCATTGTGCGCAACTGTGTCTCAAACAACTGCACATTTGTCCACAATTGTGTAGTGGGTAAGTGCACATGTGTGAGCACCTGTCGGGGTGGCAGTTGCAAATTGATGTGTAATTGTTTATCAGACAATTGCACATTAGTATAAAAATGTGAAAATAACATGCGTGCACATGTGCGTATCTATATGGATGAAATTCACACACTAGAGGCAAGGCTAAGGGTGTTTACAATTTTGAATGTTTTGATTTTTTTGATGGATGATGAGGGATGACCAAGTGTTTTTGTGTGGATGCAGGTGCTCATATTGTGATGGGAGGGAATTATTCCATTCCAATGGAGAGAGAGAGACTGGGAGCATCTCCAAGAGGCGGTGAGAGAGCAGCCAAGCATTCATAGACACTTGGAAACCTGTGGGTTGCTCAAGTTCTTCAACTATCCCTTGATACGATCACAGGAGTTCCTGCTATAGTATCTTATAGCTATGTGGGGCAATGATCGGAAATGTTTCATCATTAGGGGACAACAACTGATATTCTCAGCTATGGAGGATGTATATTTTTTGGTGGGGCTCCCATTCTGAGGGATGGCCCTTCGTGCTGACCCTCAGCTGCCAGGGGATGAGAGAGTGGTTGACTTAGTGCATTTCTATTGCTCAATACCGAACTTGATGTTGGGTTCAATCATTTGGATTGAGGCGATGGATGAGCTCTTGACTCAGTGCATCACCATCATGGTAGTGAGGATCTATGGATCCTCAATGACTCAATGGATCACAGGAGGCCAGCTGATAGTCATGGAGAGGGTCCTGGATGGGAACCATTTTTCTTGGGGGTCGATGTTGCATTCCAGGATGATGGGGTAGATTCATCGATGTCGGACCACCAACTCCAGTGAATTTGCATTTGGGTCGATCCTGGTGGCCTGGTTTTTGGAGAGGGTGCCCCTTTTGTGCCCTAGGATTTTTTTGGAACCTTCATGGTTGCAAGAGCCATGTTTGATGTGGTGGGCCTAGGTGTTGGAGTGACATGGGGGAGGGTAGGGTGGCCATTACTTCACGAACAATGTGGCATGCATTTGGAATCATATTCCACAGGTGATACTATAGTGCCCATACAGTGGTATGGACTACTGACACAACCCTGACATGGTGCTGCCTCCTAGGGAGGACTATGATCAGAGAGGTACATTTGTGTATTTATGTTTTGTGATTTTGATAGCATAGCATATGATTATGTATATATGGATGTTGAATCTACCTTTGGTGTTATGTTGGAGATGTGGAACCTTGAGGTTGTGAGCCAGATATGGTTGGGGATCTGTCTCACCAAGGACCAGCGCAACCTCAATGGGTAGATTATCGGGTAGGACAGAGGCATAGGTGAGATGATGCTGGTGCTGGACCAACACATGAGCTGAGGGTAGGCCAGAGGCGGGGACTAGATTACGTTGGTGTTGGACCAACACATGATCCGCAGGCAGAGGCTAGAGGAGGGATGGAGGGCCTTCACCGATGGTTCAAGGAGGTTATACAGGGTGTGTCTGAGGGTATGTGGGTCCACATCTAGGATGAGAGGGTCTTGGAGTAGTGTGTGGGTGTGTCATTAGAGTGGTGGACCTTGATCCATCGAGAAGCTATAGCAGGGGTAGCGATGACTGGTCAGCTTCCCCCTTGACCTGGAGGACCCCCAACTAACATAGGACTTGGGGGGGGGAGCTCTGGGGGCACCATGATGGCCAGGTTTTGTATTTGTATAGGCTTTTGAGCCCATTTTGTACAAGGCATTTGATACTCATTTTGTATAGGGTAGGGGGTACCCATTTTGTACCTATAGGGGTGAGGGGACTCATGGGACTACGTGCAATGTATTTTTTATATTGTAAACATTTATGACATTATTGAGGATATATATATATATATATATATATATATATATATATATGGACACATATTGTTGGCTCATTTTATGTCTTGACGTGTTTATGTTTTTTATGATTGATGATGTCTAATCTATATGTTGTGACAAATGTATGATGCTTATGTATATGCGATGATGTTTTGATGTGATAAATGCCAATATAACACTAGGTTAGCCATATTATCTGCTATTTGATTAAATTGTCTTGGAATATGTTTAAATGTGATTGAATCAAAGTTGTGAGATAAGAGTATAACTTGCAGGTATTTGTGAAAGAGGCAAGGATCATAGACACGATATACATTGTTGAGCTGCAGGATGACAAACTAGGAATCTAATAAAATTCTAAGGTGAAGAATGTGGTGGTGACTGGCCTAGACAAGGATACCAATGACGACGGGGTATTCTTCTTGGTTGTTGGTGGTTGAGCCCAAACATATGTCGTTGGAGTGGAACAGTTCATGTGAGGGGGTATAGATGGCCCAAGCAGTCAAAATGAGATTTTGTGTCCAGTGGCTAGCACCGTCAGCATAAGCGATGTGGTAGGCTGATGGAGGATGAATCTTTTAATAACATGGATGGTAGGTGAGACATGAGGAGTGGTGGCAAAAAATAAGACTAAAAACTCTACAAATGTGTATAAAGAAAAATCCTAAGGTAGAATGGCTATGCTCAGGTGTAAAATTTCTTTAATTATGACCCATTGATGGGTTCTTTGATAGGATAGCCTTATGGAGAGGCCAGGATGTATGTGCCTTTAGTGAGGCAGTGTTGGAAAATTTAGGGTCCATTCCATAATGAATAAAATTTCCCATGGCCGAGAGTATCATGGGCGATATCGTAGGCAGGGATGAGATCTCCTTCATTGAATGAAAGAAGGTTGACATGGTGATTGAAGGTGGATTTGGACCATTTTTTAGCTGCATTGTTGTTCTGTAATGAAGACCAACGATATTCATCCAACAACTCTAAGGTCAGCAAGCGCTGCTTCATTGGAGCAATGTGAGGTAATAGCTCAATGGTAGTGCGTAACGTGGGTATTTTACACTCGATAAAGAGGGTAGCTTCAATTGCATGGATGAGGTGGAATGATGTAAAACTGATGGTAGTTTTGACTATCGTGCAATAAGCCCATAATGATGAAAACAACATATGATGTCAGTTGGGCTTATGTTTGTTGATGGTACATTGTAGCATGGTTTTGAGGAATTTTTTGACAACCTTGACCTATCCGTTGGACTGAGGGTAGTATGGGGAGGAAAACTCATGGGAGAAGCATAAATTTGAGGAGAGTTCTATGAAGATCTCATTCTCAAAGTGTTTACCATGATCAGATAATAACTATAGTGGGACTCCAAAATGGGTAATGATGTGGTTGAATAAAAAATGCATTGTTGTGTCAGCAGTATTGTTGAAAGTGGGGATGGCTTCAGACCATTTGGTAAATTAATCCACTGGCACGACATTGTACTTGTGTCCATTACTAGTTGGAGGGTTGTAAGTCATAAAGTCTATGCCCCATTTGTAGAAGGGTTCGACGGTGATGACTTGATGCAGAAGAGCGGGTGGTTCTTGTGCTTTTTTTACATAGAGCTGGCATTTGTCACATCGCTTGACCATGTGGATGAAGTCATGAAACAACATGGGCCAGAAGTACCCTACTTGAATGATGTTTTGGGTAGTGTAAATACTCGAGAGGTGGCCACCACAAGCGTTGCTATGGAAATCATTTCAGACTCTGTCAGCTTCATCAATGGTCAAACATCGACGAAGAATGGTGTTGACCCCTCATATGTACAATACATTACCGATGAGGAGGTATCGAGGGGCTTGATGACGAATGCATTGACAATCGTCTCTAGAGAGATGAGATCCAAACTTTTGTGTCTGAAGGTAGAAAATAAGGGCGACATACCAGGGGTCATTAGAGGGGATGAAGAAGAGGTGTTCATCGGGAAAATCCATATTGATAGGTAAATATTTAGCGTCTGAGGGAAAATTCGTAATGAGTTCGGCGAGAATGAGCACTTTCTTTCTTTTAGGAGTTGAGAACTCTAGGTCATATTCCTGAAGGATGATGATCCATTGGGAAACTTTTCCATTAATTTGTCGTCAACTAAGAAAGTACTGCGTGGGGTTGGACTCTGCTACGACTTTGGTAGTTCGAAGCAGGATATAATGTCACATCTTTTGGACTGTGAGGACAACTGCAAGGGAATTTTTCTCTTCATGATTGTATTTCAGGGGTGGTCCTAAAATATTTTTATTGATGTAGTAAATGACATGTTCCCACCCATCATCCCCTAATTGGACGAGGACTCATGCTACTTAGACAACTAAGGTTGACAAGTAGATGATGTAATCATTATTATATTCTGGAGGACGAATCAAAGGGGCATTGGATAGGGACACTTTAAAATAATCAAAAGCAGTTTGAGCATGTTCATCCCATCTAAATGGGATATCATTATGTTGTAAGCAAAGGAAATCATGCGCGTGAGTGGCGTAATCTGGGACAAAGCGACGTTAAAAGTTAGCTTTTTCTTGTAGGCTCTACAAAAGACGTGAATTCCTAGGTGGTGGAATTTCTATATAGATTGGACCTTGAGGGGGTCCACCGTGATGCTATGTTGGGAGATAATGAACCCAAGAAGGTTTCCGATGGTGACGCAAAATAAACACTTGAGAGGGTTCAACCGGATATTGTACTGGCGACATCGTTGAAAAATGATGCGTAAGCCATCTAAATGATGAGTTCATTTCTTGGACGCCCTCAAGGTAATCCATCTAAATGTCCTCGTTGAACTCGGGGGGAAAAAAATCCTTATCAACATTGAAGTTATCAATTCCCAACTTGATTACAATATCTTGTTTGCATGTAGCTACATGTATGCTATGAAGGTAGTAGCCTCTTCTGTGTTTCGAACGATGATGTTCCCCCACAACGGGAAAATTGTCACCATCGAACAAATTACACATTATGAGCCTAACCACTCTGCCAACATCGATAACGTCTTGCCTCTTGTCTTCAATACCTCAGACTCTTATTCTCTCATGGACATGGGTCCCAGAATTTTCAAGGAACCATCCTTGTTGGGGGAATACCATGGAGCGCCACCTTTCATACACCCTTCAACACAAGTGTGTGTCGTATCTTCTAATGGAACCAACATCGGAGACACCATTCCTCCCACTAAGGCCTCTCCACACCTAGACATTCCACCAATTGAAGAAATATTACCTCAGGAATTCCTTGAGAACCCTATTGCACCACTTATCCCTGAACGATTTCCCCTTTCAGGAAAATCACAGTTTGGGAGACAATTCCTCAAACCATTACTCAAATCCCCTTATTCTACCCACAGTACATTATTTTGGTCACCCTAGTGATGATTTCACAAACATGTGTTCTGGCTCCCAACATGACTTTTTGCGTGAGAAAAGAAACTTCTTTCCTCTACGCAGAGACTACTTTTAGAAGGGTCCATGGTACCTTATATTACATAGTGAGGAAATATATGATTTCGATAGGCTTCTCTATAGCTAGCCCATGCAAGTTTCCCTCGGGGCTGCTATATGGGTTACACATTATTTTGGTCACCCTAATGATGATTTCACAAACATGTGTTCAGGCTCCCAACATGACTTTTTGCCTGAGAAAAGAAACTTCTTTCCTCCTCTGCAAGACTACTTTTTAGAAAGGGTCCGCAGGCTGCATATATTACATAGTGAGGAAATATATGATTTCGATAGGCTTCTCTATAGCTAGCCCATGGGATTTCCTCAGGCTGCTATATAGGTAGGGTGTGGCAAGATTCCAAAGCTAAAAGAGGCAAGAGGTTTCATGAAGTTTCTAGAAGGGGAATCTTCTAGAATGTGAGGTGGCGTCCGTATGATTGCAATCCTACTAGTTTCTATGATTTGGTGGGATCATCCTCATCCCTTTAACCACTTCACTTTATCCTATATAATCATGGGTTTCTCATGGAAAAGGTTAAGAAAGATTAAGCAGAGAATTGATGAAAGAATAGGCTGAAGACTATGTGAAGGATCCTGTTTCTAGTGATGCTTGAGGCCACCATTCACCCATCAAGATTTTGTGGATTCTCTTCATGTGAATTTTAGAGCAAGTGTATGTGTGTGTTGGAACAAAGGACTGCTAAAAGGGAACTTGCGACATCAAGGCAATTCAGCTGTATCTTCTACTTTTCATTAATATAATACAGTGGCACGTCTCTTTCCCATAAAATGATTAGTACTTTATTACATGATTCCTTGATCACATGTTTAGGTTGCCATTGAATTCTATTATTGCTGCTTTCATGTTGGTTGGTTTGTGTTATTACATATCTAATTCCAAAAGAGCACTAGAGTGAAGCAAGGACAACAAAGATATAAGGAAGTGATTCATAAAGTATGTTATCTATTCCTCCTTTGGTAGTAAACTCAATGATCACAACTTAGGGAAAGCGTCTTGTTTTGTCTCATTTTTTTCTAGATCCAGGTGGATCTAGGGGGATTAGTTTATGTCCACATATACCGATTTACCCAATAACCAAATTGGTGTCTACACTGGGGAAGAACAACTTAATTGTGGTTTTTTGCTCGCCATTTGATTTTGACCTATTCTTTTTACTTGAAATCAGTCTCTAAGTCTGTGGGAGATCCATTTAGACTCTCTGGGTTTGAAACTCCACTTAAATTCTTTGCCCTTTTCTCCAAATTTCTTGATTTTTCAAACACTTCCGCACTGCACCTTATAGATAGCCTGCAGAAACCTTTGATTTCTGCACCCTGGTGGTTTATTTCAGTGCAGGATTTTCGTTCCATGTCTTCTTTTGTCCTATGGAAACCTTTGATTTCCACACCTTGGTGGTTTGTTTTAGTGCAGGATTTCCGTACCCTGTCTGCTTCTAGCCTGTGAAAACTATTCATTTCTGCATTGTGTTATACTACCAGCCTGTGACGACGTTTGAGAATTTTTTTGGGTTGGGTTTTGGCCTCTGTTGTTGCCCAGTTTTGCCTTAGCCAGCTAGGAAAGGATTTTTAATGTCAGTTCTTGACTTTTTCTGATTGTTTAGGCTTGCTCTTGATTGGTTTCGGAGATCAAACACCTTTCTTTTGATCTTTTTCCATTTTTTGTTTTTGATTTTTATAGACAAGGGTATAATCTATGGATTTGTGTCTGAGTGCTTGCTCGATTAAAAATCCTCGATTGGATTTGAAGTTTCAGGTTGGTCACACATTCTAGATTGTTTAATGATCAGAAGACCATTTTGTATTCACATTTGAAGAAACATTTTCTTGTCATTTTTTATTTTTATCTCCATTGAAAGATCGATTTGGATGCTTGTTGAGTGTTTTATTTTCATTGATTTCTTATCCTTTCTCCATTCCATCCCTATTTTGGTTGTCGGAAGGAAAAAAATTAAAGTCTTTCAGTATTTTAGGTAATCATTTATACATAAAATATTGGCATTCAAAAAATTGAAAAAGAGAACGAATAGTGAAATTACATTGTTGATGATTGTTTGGTATTACATTCAAAGAAAATGAATTGTACGTCGTAGTTCACATTGTTCCAGAAAAATACCTTCTCCCTACTGTAGAAAGAATTCATCGAACGAAAGTTTGCATCATTCATTTCTATTTACACATTATTGGGTCAAAGTCTTACACAACATTGGTTTCATTCTCATCTACCTCTTGAGTAACAACAACCTCTAAAAAATTTGCGAAATTTAAAACTCAAGTAGAAACTTTTATTTTCTAGGGATCTTTTACACCAACATTAGCTAGGATAGAGCTTTGGAATAGGTAGTGAGACACACTCTACAAAGCACAAAACACACATTAGTATGTTGTGATAGGTAGTGTTCAAATCCATCTACAACATTTTGTCCTGGGAAGCCCTTCTCACACAAGGGTCAAACCTGAGGTCGCATTGAGATTAGCAGAGTTACTCACCCTGCTTTGTTGGTCTTAGTGTAGATATTGCATGTATTATGGGGGTCTCTTGAAGGTTTAACCACAATGATGAGTGGAAGCCTCTCAAGTTGATTTAAGGATCGATACCCTTCCCTTGCATGTGGATCAAACTTTCGATTGTTTCCCCAGGCATCACTGTTGTTTGTGGTAAATTTAGTAGCCTATCTTCTTAGGATCTTATAGAAGGTGCCTATGGAGGGAAAGCCTTCATGGTACCTGGAATCAACATTGGCCAAAATCACTCGGGCTCCTTGGAGGGTATACCCACGATTATGTGTGGGAGCTTGCACCAGGGTGTAGGTCCGTTAAGCAGGTTGTCAACGTAACTTTTCCAACCTAGCCCAGTCCCTTCTTATCTCGGTCTCATGACATTGTATTTCATCACCAACTAGTGACTTCGAAATGAGAAAGTTTGTTTTCCTGGTTTAAACTATAGATTTTATTAGCGAGTGATGTTTGTTTTCGTAGTTGGCCATAGATTGTTTCTGCAGAATTTTTGGTTCCGCCAACATAGACCCTCCCCATCGTTTGTGCAGGGTACAGGGACTTCCACCGGAAAACATGGAATATTCTACCTCTATACCCCCTCACACATAGGAGGGCTCTCCTCAACAGAGTGAAGTCCAGGATACCAAAATAATACAAGAGGAAGCCTTAGCCTCTTTGGAAAGTTTTTGCATTATTTCTTATTATATAGACTCTTTCCACATCCCTCCTGGATACAAAAGACATTTGCTTTGGATGAATTCAGCCGGGGAACTTGTTGTTGTTTCTTCTAGAACTCTAATTGGACCTTTTGGAGACAACGATCCCTTATGGACTACTGACATAGTTATAAGCCCACGTCGTACGGTGCAAGACCTTTATGGCTCAGGGGTAGGAGCGGATATACCCATGATCCTTAAGCTACTTGAGATGTCTGCCATCCTCACAGTATCCCTAGGTCATTTTTCCAGTACAACTACATATATCTTCTCTGGTTTACATGCACAGTTAGTTAGTCCTAGTTCAATTGTCCCTTTTCAAATGGCCCACTCTATGATGGTCCCTCATGCTATGACTATTCCCACTGTGAATACAGTGGTTAACCATGCTCCCATTGGTACACCACGTTCCTCTAGACTACCCCTTCTCTCCCCCTTGGGTATCATGCTTTGAACCCTTCTACTTCCATCCATACCCAAATTCCATCCGGAGTACCACTTGGGCATAATACCTCTACTAGTTATGTTCCCACACCTTCCCAAGTCCTATCTGGAGGGTCCTGTCCACCTCTTCATGTAGGATCTAGCCCTAGTGGCTCCAATCCAATTAGAAGCACTCATCATCTACTCACTTCTGGTTACCAGATTCCCACTGGAGGGCAATCTTATGGTGGGGGGAAACCTCAATCCACGATTCATACTCAAATTGGGGCGCCTCCTCCATATGGAGGACATTCTCAGGTTGGAACTTATAATTCAGAATCTAGACCAAACACATCAAACTTGTTATCTCACCTTTGGAACCTTCAAGGAAACCCACAATCCTCTGGGGGTAAACCTTCTCAAGCTAGTGTTTTGGTACCCCCTAACTATGGTCAACCATATCCAGGTTATTTTAATCCCACTTGTGGCCCAAATTTTCAGTCCAGTACCCCTTTTCAAGGGAACATCCCTAACAAATCCAACCCCATGGGATACATGCCTCCCCATCAACTGTCGAATCTGTCAGGACCTACGCCCTATGCACCGACTGCTTACGGTATTACTAGTATACCGACTGGACTTCCTCCCCAAAGTCACCAGTACCCTCACATGAATAGACATTTACCCTTCTTAGCCACTTTGGATCTTCCCGATTTGTTTAGAATTTTGAATGACCCTATCCATCACTCTCCTCATTGGCCTGTCATACTGGCCAAATTACCATCAGACATTCCTAAGTTCTATGGTAAACCAGGAGAGGATCCGAACAATCATGTGATGAATTTCCACTTTTGGTGTTCATCCAAATATTTGATGGAGGACTCCATTCTGTTACGTCTTTTTCAACAAACTCTCATGGTTTCATCCGCAAATTGGTATATAGAATTACCACGAGGCTTCTTTGTCGACTTTAATAATCTAGCCATGGATTTCTTCACTCACTACCAGTTGCCAATCTGTTATGAAACAAGAACCAATATTTTGAGTTCTTTCAAAAAAAATAAAGCCACTCATATCTCTAATCACATTCATGAGTGGAGACGAAGATGAATTTTAATCAAACTCGATCTTCCCGATCAGTTATTGGTAGAATGGTTCACGAGATCCTTTGTGAATGACATATCTAAAGACATTGCAATGGGTGGAGTTTTCATAGAAGAACAGGTGACCAATCGTGCCCAATACCTCGATCTTGTTTATTCACAAACGAGTACTCTTTACAATTTGCTCCCTGACACACCTCATCCTTCTACCACGACCACCTCAAAAACCCCAACAAATTCTCATACTGTTGATGGTGTGATAGGTACTTTCCATGCTCAACCTCAATCTGTGCAGGCCTCTCACACCAATCCCAAATCCCATGCTTCTAATGTTCAAGTTGCTCCAACGCCCACTCCTCCCATTGGTAAAACTTCAGAAGTGAACGTTGTTCAATCGACTCCTACCGGTAAGAATAAATCTAAAAAAGGGAAGGGTAAGAACAAGGAGGATAAAAATAACAACCCACAATCCGAAAATACCAAGTCACAACCTGTTGATGATAAGGACAAACACAAACCTCACTATCCTTGCCTTATCTGTGGTGATGATCACTACACGAAGGACTGTCCAAGATGTGCCGAGGTCACAAAGTTCCTTCAAGGGACCCCAAAACCTCCTACACCTGTCGTCTTGTCTCATCCCTTCCCTTCTCAACAACAGGCTCAATTGGTCATCCATGATCAACCTTCTTCCTCCACTACCTCCTACGTACTTATGTGTAACAATGATTCAAAGAAGAATGACATAACACTTACCACTCGTGCCAAATATTAATCTTCCTCCAAGGATAAAGTTGATGATATACCACCTTCAATGGTTCAATAATCTCCCTCGGCTCCACCTTACAATGGTCCTCTTCATATCGAATGACTGAACCCCGATACAGTCCTTCGCCCTCCTCCCAAGGGCGTGGTTCGAAAGTCTGATTTCAATCCTCATGTGTGTGCTGCCCAAAACTACAGTATTGTAGAGGATCTGGCACAAGCACCGTCTGTGATGTCATCCCTCAAAGTCCTTTAGAGTTGTCCCACACAAAGGAAGGCGCTATTAAAATCTATCAGTGGAATCGACAGTATGGATACAAATTTAATAATCTTTGACTTGGAAGATCACATTCCAGGGTTACCCCCTCAGCTTGCATTTCAAATACAAGTTGTTGTCATTGACAAGAACATTTGTAGAATAGTTATTGACAAGAGTTCCTCGATGTGTGTCATGTCTATTTCCTGCTGGAAAGCCAATGGCTCTCCTTCCTTAACTGAATCACACAACACGCTCAAAGCCTTTAATGGCTCTGGCTTTAAACCTTACGGTGTCCTCCCTTCATTGACTATTATGTTAGAAGGAAAAATGGTCAACATTGAAGTTGATGTCTTTGACACACCTCTCGATTACAACCTTTTACTTGGCCGTAGCTGGATTGATTCCATGTGTGCAATCGTGTCTACTCTTTTTCATATTGTGCATTTTCCACATCAAGGAAAAGTAGTTACAATAGACCAACTGGCCTTCTTTAACTCTGATACACGTACCAACAACATATCTTTCATTGCAAAGATACCCCTTGGGTACGAGAATGTTGGTGTGGGTCTACTAAAATATTCAAATCTGATGGGTACATTCCCAATCCCACCACTTGACGTTCTACCTCCTTTGGTTGTCTCGATTAACATGATTTCCACCTCC
>SNQJ01S0027090.1:112827-127118 GCA_010110895.2 Picea sitchensis | reverse complement strand
TGGGGGGTCTAGGGGAAAACGGGTCCCCAGAGGAAAAATTGCCTTGTAAATGTATATTATAATTTCATTGTAAATCTGGACCGTTCATTATAAGGTCGCAGATCTAACGATAGAGATTATGTTAGGTTTTTTTTTCCCTAGAAGGCAACCCTCTTTTATGAGGGAAATGTATTGCGGCTATGGTTGATCTCGAATATTGTATTCTGAGAGAGGAGACTACGAGAGAAAGAAGAGGAAGTTACAATGGGTTTTGCTGTAGGTTGTATCCCTTCATTTGTTGGATAATAATAAAGGAAAGACCTGGCAATTTCTTTCTTGGACGTAGCCCACACTGGGTGAACCACGTAAATCTGTGTCTCTCTTGTATTGTGTATCTTCTGTGTTTTGTTTCCGCATTTGTTTTATTTTATTGCTCCGTGGTTCTGTTTTTCTAACAGGAAGCACTAATTGGTGATATGCTCCAAGGTTGTTTATTTTCTTAAATGTCTGTTTGGTTTTAGTTAGAAGTTTTGAAGTCATTCTATGCTAATTAATGCTAGTTTTGCAGAATTCAAAACAATGATGCACATGTACATTGGATTGATCCAACTTGGTATTATGTCATGGTCTTTATTTTTGACATTAGATGTCCATGTATGAGTCAAATTACATCTTGGACTTCCAAGAATTACAGTGGTCCAAGTCCTCGTAGGGGCTTGAAGATATATTCTTAGTTGTAACTCAAGATTGATATTAATAAAAATAATTGTTGATTTCTTCTCACTTGTGGGACTGTTTAAATATTGATTTTCATATTTTCTCTTTGTTTATCCACTTGTTTTATAATTCATTTACTTTGCAAGTACCTTCTTTTATTTTACTTCAAACTATTTAATCTTGAATAAAATACATAAAAATTATATATAGGCTATAAACCGAGGTTATAATCTCTCCTATCTCACCTAGCCTGAGGAGATTTGAAAATGTACGAGTAAATATTTTTACCATTCCTTTCATCAACAACAAGCACTTCTATCATTTGCAAAATTTGGTTTACCATGCCATGGATTCTTGATCAGTTTCCCAAATGGTTTTCCTATTAGTCGTGAGATTTATCTTATCATTTCCTATTACTCCAACACATTTGTCAAAGGAGTGTTGGGCCATGAAGGTGAGTAAAGGGGTTCTCCAAATTCACAGGAGAATTTCAAATTTCATTCAAGCACAATGAGTCTTAATGCAAATAAATATTTTTTAAGTGACTTTCTTGTCCATTCTAGTGACAACATCTAACCTGGACAACAAAGCCTTCCTCCCAGATTTCATGTTAGACATAGATTCTTCAACATATCTAGTATATTTTTCTGTTAAATAAAAATAATTTTATAGTTAAATAAGCAACAAGTCTTATATATCTTCGACTAAAAACCAAAATTTTGTAGTGAAAATTGCAAATAATCTTCAACAAGTCCTCTATATTTATGGCTATACAATTAAAATTCATAGCAAAAAATGCAAATAATATGAAGTCCTCTTTACTTCAGCTAATAAATAGTGTTTTATAGAAAAAAATTACAAATAAGTAGCAAATCCACTATATTTTGGCTACAAAGAAATAGTGAATTATACCTTAGTCCTACTAACATATATGAAGTCTTATATCTAGCTTTCAAGAAGGTCCAACCATGTCAAACCCCTCACTATCTCCTCTATGAATGTGAAGTCTCTAGCATAACAATATGATTACATAGTCCATGGTGAGTCGTTGTAGCAAAACAAAGGTGCCTATATGATGTTTGGTTCTTTCCAGGAAACTCTGCTAGTATTTGGTGAAAACTCTGGCTATATAAGCCTTTCGTTCACCAATGATTTCATCATCGACATCTAGCTCCATGATTGCAAGACAACTCGTATGAATATCCCTAGTTGCATATGTTGGCTATTACCAATATGGTCTCCAATGCTTTCTTCAATAGTTACAACAATAGTAGTACTGTCCTTGGTGTTCATCAGAGCTGATGTTGCAATGTGGTTGTTGCATGCACACTCATGTTTTGGCATAGACATGGGGCAATGTTTTGATCTTGAGTTTACATGTGCATGTTTCTAGGCACACCAATTATCAGTTGATAAATATGTATTTTAATTTTCTAATTTTTGAATTGAAATATTTTAATTTTATATAAAATATATTCAATATAAATTAATTTCAATTTTCAATTTGTTATTTTTATATATTTTAATCTCTTCAATTTATTATGTTTAGTTTTTAATATATTGATGATGTAGGATATCAGATCGACCGGTGTTGGTGCCATAGTAACCATCTTTGATCTAGGCTCAGTTGACGAATTTACACTAAATTCACATTCTAACATGCCTTTTCTAGTCACAAAAATTCATAATGTTTTTCATTACTCACTTACTTGGTTCATCGATATTTGTGAAAGTTGCAGAGGGTGCCATAGCTAGAGGAGCATCCAGAATAATTCAATAATTGGAGTTGAACAGATAAACTATGCAACATATTAATTGTTAATGCACATACTCAATTCATCATTTTTCATGTCCTTTTATAAAACATTACATTTTGAAATTGTGAGTACCTAAATGCAATAGATTTTTTTTTATTTACATCCTTAGGAGATCCTATAAGTTATTTTCTTATTAGCTCAAGAGGTCAAACTTTCTGGCAGGTGATATAAGAAATATCGGATTGATGCATATATTACAACTTCGAGTTTGTTTTGGGTGAGCTTACAACGTATATTACTCAAAGAGCATCATTTTGGGTGAGCTTACGATGTATATTAAAATTTCTTAGTGATTTTCGTAGATATTCTCCTGGTCAAAAGAAATGAGTGCAACCTTTATTACTAATGTGCAATGGTGGACAGGAAACTACTAAATCCCCATGAAAATTTCTCAGTGTTTTTGTTGATATTTCTCTGTGCAAAGAAATGAGTGGTCCGTATTCACTAATGTGTGATAATGGACGAAATTTCATGAAAATTTCGTAGTACTTTTGTAAATGCTCCCAAGTCCAAATAAATTAACAGTTTTTATTAAATGCTTATGTGATATTAGTTTACTTGTGCATGGAGTGCTAGAGATTTTTAGAATGTACTATAGCACAACTGAATGAAATTATTATGGCATTTTAAATGTACCATAGCAGAGCTGAATTCTTTAAATGTACTATAGCACAAACGGATATTTATGATGGAAGCACACTATCTAATTATCCACCACTAAGTGCTCTCTACTAATTTCTCTGGTTGAATTCTCCAACTTAAAAAATATTTATGTTCTTCAGCTGATCTTTGATCTATTCACCGTGTCTTTAGTTTTTTGGTTTATAACTATTCGACACATGCATAGGAAAATGATGGTTCATATGGTGATATAGTGCAATTTTCTCACATTTATTTCAATTAGAAAATTGTAACGCGATAGTAAATAGATGCTTTCGCGGCCATTTATCAATTGATCAATATATTCAAATGGAGAATTTCATAGGTTAAACCTACGTTTAACTCATTTAATATGATGCTTTTTTTTCTAATAATCATGATAATATTATCAAACATACTAATGAAGTTAGAAATATAGTGAAAAAATTATGAATTAGTTAAATGCTTTTGCAAAAAAATTGTTATTGAATTGTTATGATAGTTTATTAGTTGAAAGATAAATATAGATAATAACAATTTAAACGAYATAAATTCTGACTACTACCTAAAAATTTTACATATTTAAAAAATATTGATATTCTAATTTTACTCAAACTATCATACATAAAATACATAAAATGGTGTAATTTCTGATAATTTTGAATCTAACTACATCTCTAAATAATTTCAAATCCAATTATATCTTTAAAATTTTAGAGCATATATTTAGAATCTAATTACATATCTAATGAGTGGTCACTCCACCCATCATCAAAGATTGTTGAAGCAATGAGTATGAAAAGAGTGTTAGGGTAATGGGGTATATAATCTGATCGTTAGAGAAAATGTTAGATACAATAGTTATAAATTAGTCATTGTGAAAAAATAGTTACTTTTTTTATTAATAAGGTAAAAGTAAATAATAAAAGGTTAATTTTTAAAGCTAAGAGAATAATTAATCAATAATAATTATTAAATAATAATATAGTTAATCAATAATAATTATTAAATAATAACATAGTTAATAATAATTATTAAATAATAATATAGTTAGTAATAATTAATAATAATTACTAAATAATATTATAGTTTTTTTATTTTATTTTGACAAAAACGAGTAATGGAGCTTATATTGAAAAACAACGACAAGCCACTGGTTCAGTTACATGGGGTTCTTGTACTACAATACTAGGCTTAGTTGCCTTTCATGGCTATTACAAAATGCCAGTACTTCGAGTGGAACTACATTACATAGTACTTGAAATTCAAACTTAGCTGCCTTGCGTGGCTACTACCAATGCCAGTACACATAGTTATTTGCAACCTGAGCTTGCCTGGGAGCGGGTTCCTGATTACTCCAGGCCTTTCTTCTTGGATTGGTCTCTTTCCAACTGCCATTCCTTGTTCATTTGTTCCATCTGCTGCTCCAAACTGCTCACCCTCTCTTCAAATTCTTTCTTTGGGTCTTTCATCTCCTTCCTCAGCTTCCACAACTCCTCACACAACCCTATTCTTGTATGTATAATGTCATTCTCCAGCACCTCCATGCGCCTCCCTGCTTCACTATCTAGGTTCTGAAGAAACTCGTCCAGATTGATCAGCTGGCTGCGAACCTTCTGCACGTTTCCTTCTAATTCTGCTATTCTCTCCTCCATCGATGGTTTGTTCCTCGAGCTGGACGCCATCCGATTTGTCTCTACTGAATCGCTGCTGCTTCTCCAAGTCTCCCTGCCTCTGCAATCTTTACCCTTACTCAGCCTCCTTTCTAAGTGCCGACTGCTCTTGCTCTATTTCTTCCCTTGCCTACGGTGGGAGATATATAACGCAACCTCAGATACCTTGCCCCACGTGATTCGTTGGGTCTGGAGTATGGGCGAACGCCTGCATTCAACAGCCAAATGATTTCGTCCTCCCTCATGTCTGAAGCTCGTGCGTATTGGCTGAGGTGAAGTCATCCTTGCACCTGTGCTGTCACCTTTGTCCAATTTGCCCACTTTCTCTGCCATTCCCCTTGGATGCTTACAGGGTTCCCTAATTTGCCATTACTCCATTGAGGATCATGCGCCCTTTCTCCAAACGGGCTCTCGAGTTGGCCTTTACATCTTCTTGAGCATTGTTTCCCCGGAGGACGTGGTACGACTGAACTGTTTGAAACTGTCCCAAAAGTAGCTGGATTTTGTCTAAGGAGTGTTGGAGTTGGGCGTTTGTGACTCTGTTGTGCTGAATTAAAGCTTGGATTATAATCCTTGAGTCCCCTAGCACGACCAAGTCCTGAACATTGAGGATTAAGGCTTGATTGAGCCCTTGCCAGAGGGCAAGGGATTCTGCTCTATTATTGGTTTCAAAGCCAATTCCCCAGGCAAAACGAAGGATAGTAGCTGCAGTGGGGATTACTAAAACCCCTCCTCCGCCTGCCACCCCCGTGTTCCCCTTGGAGGCCCCATAAAAGGAGAGAATGTTAGAAGTCTTTATTTTTTTCCACTCTTCCAGCTCATGCTTCCCCATCCTAAGTTCCCAGCTACGATTAGGAGAGATTCGAGGACGAGGTTGCTGAATATTTTGGAGGCCAAGATGCCTCAACCAACACTCTTCTTTCCTTTCTGACGGTTTCGAATTTGAAGCCTTGGTAAAGTGGGGGGCACTTTCGCTGAAGAGAACCTTAATCCTCGTGGCTACCTAAGTCGGGCTCCTCTTTTCTTTCCTAAATAACCGGTTGTTCCTTTCAATCCAGATCTTCCAGAGGATAAACTTTGGAAGCGTTCTCCAGAGAGCTAATAAGTGTCCTTGACTGGCTGTCTAAAAAGGACAGAGAGAAGGCCAATTCGTAAGCAACGTGTGGGTTTCCTGCGGGAGAATTGGAGCTAGGGCCCCAACACCAAGAGTAAGCTGCCAAACCTCCCTGGCGTAGGGGCAACCCAACAGAAGATGATCCATAGTCTCCTCTTCTTGGCAACAAAGAGGGCATCTGGAGGGCCCTTCCCACCCTCTTCTTCTCAGGTTTTCACCTGAGAGGACTCCCATATGTGCCACTGTCCAGATAAACATATCAATCTTCGGAATTGACTTCGTTGTCCAAATGACTTTCCAAATTACAGGGTCTGGAGGGACATGGGGGACTGAAGCGATATGCCGATACCCTGCTGTTGTAGTGTATGGTCCAGCACGATGGCCCCAACCTCTCCTGTCTTTTTTCCTTTTCTGTACCGAGGATTTCCCCTGCAACAAGCTCTTTAAAATATTTCGTTCTTCTTCAAGGTCAGGGGGAAGGCTTGTAATTTCTGAGCATGACTAGGAGTGATTCTCATCATTTCCCCAGCTTGAAATATCCCACAGGCTGTGTAGATTTTGTAGCTGCATCCAGTCTCTGAGTTGCATGAGGCCTTGCTATGCTGATAGGGGTGGTTCTCCCAGGACTGAGCCTTCCCATATGTAGATTTCTTTCCCATTTCCTGGAATCCAGGTGATTTGGGAATTAAAATGTTGCAGAACCTTCTGGCATAGGGAGAAAATCGAGGAGCCTTTCCCCACTTTTGTTGGCCTTTCTAGGCATTTTTTCCTCGGCCCTCGATAGTATTTCTTCCACAGGGCTCTTTTTCTCCATGTGGGCTTCCCTGTGATTATGTTCCATAATATTTTTTCCCCTAGGGCTAAATTTTGGGTTTGGAGGTCTTTGAACTGGAGTCCGCCTTCTAGGTAGGGCTTGGAAATTCCCCCCCAGCTTATCAGATGCAGCTTCCTTCCGGTTTGCTTCCCTCCCTCCCACAGGAAGCGCTTGATCATCGCTTCGACTTTTTGGGCTATGGAACTAGGGCCAGGAGGAGAGAGCTTTGGTAGACAGGAATGTTGGCCAACACGGCTTTGATAAGTACCACTTTGCTCACCAAATTCAACCAATTAGTTCCCCAGGAGTTAATTATGTTTTTGAGCCTTTCTATCAACTGATTCCAATGCGAGGCTTTTGGGGTGGATTTGAATATTGGGACTCCCAGGTATTTGAATTCATCCCAAATGGTGTAGCCTTCCATTCCCAGGATTCTTGAGATTTAAAGCATTTCCATTGGGGTGATGTTCCATCCATAGATTCTACTCTTGGACATGCTGATCAGACTACCTGAGATTTCTGTGTAGATGTCTAACTCCTTTTTGAACTTCTTGGCTGTCGCTGAACTCACACCGTCGAGGAGAAGCATGTTGTCTACAAATTGGGCATGGTTGATATCCTTTACCCCAGCGACAATTTGTAGCCCGAAAAGATTGAGGTGCGTTTGACCATAGTCGAGCTATAAGCTAAGGACAGAGGCATGGATGGCATAAAGTAGAGGGGAGAGGAGGCAGCCTTGTCTGAGGCCTCTGGAGGCTTGAAAGAACTTAGTGGCTCGCCCATTTACCAAAGGGGCTATCCAGGGAGAGGCGACACAGGCTCTGATCCAGTTTATGAAGGGAGAGGCGAAACCTAACTTCTCCATCACTTGAAACAAAAAATTATGTCTTACCCTGTCAAACACATTTGCTAGATCTAGCTTGACTATCATACCTTTGTCCTTCCGTTTGATACTCGAGTGTAGGGCCTCTTGAACAAGGATGATGTTGTCCATTATATGCCTACCTTTAACAAACCCACCTTGATTTTCCGGGATGATGGTAGGGAGAGTATTTTTGAGTCTGTTAGCTATAATTTTGGTGAGGATTTTGTAGCTAGTGTTGCAGAGGGAGATAGGATGAAACCTGTCAAAACTAGACGCACCTCTTTCGTTTGGAATCAACGCCGGAAAGGATGAGTTTATTCCTCCTCCCATTTTGATGCAAGAATGGGATTTCTTGATAAGCTTGGTGAGGTCTGACTTGATGGTGTCCCAGCTATGTTGGTAGAATCTGGCTGTAAAGCCATCAGGGCCAGGAGCTTTGTCTGGCTGCATTTGATCTAAGACGTCTTTTATTTCTTGCTGATCAACCTCCTTGGTTAGTTTGTTGTTGACGTTTCCATGAACGCAGGTTTGTATTAGGGCCAAGGGATAAGAGGTAGGGTCTATGACAACAGTCTGAGTCTCTGTGTAAAGGGCTTCAAAGGTTTGTACAACTACCGATTTGATACCTTCAAAATCAATTATGATCTGGTCGTGGATATGGATTTCCATTACATTCTTAAATTGCTTTCGGGCCTCCGCTTGCTTGCGGAAGAAGCTAGTATTCTTATCCCCAACTTCTAGCTAGAGGCACCTAGACTTTTGCTGCCAGTACTTTTCTTCCTCTCTGCAGGCTTGGTGCCAATTCTTTTGCAGCTTTGCCTCTTGCTGTAGGTTTTCTTGGGTGGCTTCCAAGTCTTCCATTCCGAGCTGGTGGATTTCAAGCTGCCTTTGCGTTTCCTGACGGTCAACTATGGGGCTTGAGAGGGTTTTTGCCCAGGATTTTAGTGCTGCCTTTAGTCTTCTGAGCTTTTCTTTCCAAAAAAAGAAGGGGGATCCTTTCACAATTCCATTCCAGGTTCTGGAGACCAGGGCTAGATAGCCAGCCTCTTGGATCCATTTTGGGTTGAATCTGAAGGGGATCGGACCTAGATTGTTTTCAAAGGACATGTCCAGGGCAATTGGCTTGTGGTATGACAGACTATGTGGGAGGATGGTAGAAGAAAGTGTGAGGCCCATAATCATGAAGGTGCTTTGGGCTAGGAACCTGTCTAACCTTGTTGCAATGTGCCCCGGTCCCACCCTCTTATTGGACCAAATGTACTTCCCTTTAGCTGGCTTTATATCCTTCAATTCCCAGGCAGACATTATATCCTCTACCCATTCCCTTGTTGGGTCTCGAACAATTGAGCCTCCTTTTTTCTCAGTCCCTGCGAGGGTCAGATTAAGATCCCCCCCAAGGATGATGTTTTCCAACTCGTTTTGATGCAGGAAGTCCCTTAAGGTCTCCCAACATATTTTCTTATCCTCCAATAGGGCAGGAACATAGAGATTAAAAAGGCTTACCTAACATTCGGTTTCCAAGTGGAGAAGACCGGTGAAGATCCAGTGTTTGCATGCTTCATGCTTGATGAGATCATACTTCTTTGAGTTCCAGAGTGTGCCCAGTCCGCCCGAGGCACCTCTTGCGTTTTCTGTGATTCCTTTGCTGATGTTCCATCTAGCTTTTTCTTTTCTAAGGAAGTCTTGTCCTTCCATCTTGGTTTCTTGGATTAGAAGGATATCGGATTTTGAGGATTTGATGATGTCTTTGAGCGCCTCTTCCTTAGTCTTACTACAGAAACCCCTGCAATTCCAAGAGATTAGTTTCATTGATTACCTGGGGGGGAGTTGTGGGCTCCTTGGGGGGCCCTGGATTGTTTTCTGGTTTGTCTGACATTGATCAACTGTCTGATGGTTGGCTACGATCCACTCATAACATCTCTGTAGGTCTCGTTTTCTCTTTCCTCTTTCTTTGTTTTCCTGCCTCTGCTTGTTTTTTTTGGAGTGATGTCAGTGCTGCTATCTTCCTCATTGTTACTGTCTGAGGATACCTCACCTTCCTCCACCTCTGGATCTTTACTAGGTTCTTTCGAGTTTTTTCCTTGTTCCTTCGCCCTTTCTTGCATTGAGACTTTATCTCATTTCCGGGATAGGATTCCCTTGTTCCAAGTCCACTGCGGGGGTGTGCTGAGGGACTACCTCTGCTACTTCCTTTATCTTCTCTGAGTCGGTCGCCATTCCACTGTGTCCTGTTTCTGCATTGATTCCTTGCTCTGCTGGTTGTGTCTGGATGGTCTTTTCAGGTCTTAGGTCCTTTTCCTTTGAGGAGGGTCTCCCTCTTCTCGCTTGTTTCCAGCCTTCGTTTATGTCTTTGTCCTTGTTAGGATCTTTCAGGTAGTTTCTTTGAAAGTGGCCGCATTCATGGCACCCCCTGCATTTGAATGACAACTGTTCGTAGTCAAGCTTCTGGTAATGCTACCAATCTCCCATCTTTAGCTTGATTGCCTCTGGAAGTCCCACGTCTAGGTTTACTTCCACACAAATGCGGGCACAAGAGTATTGATCCTTTGGATCTGCCCTATTAATGTAATGTCCGAGTCCATTTCCGATTGCTTGGAGCGAGGAGGTGTTCCAACAGTGGATTGGTAGATTTGGGAGTTTGACCCAAACTGAGACTTCCTTGGGTACTTACGACTCCAGATCAAGGCCGCGGTTCCAGCGGTTCAGACAGAGCCCTTGGGTTCCCATGAAGAATGGCCCGTTTCTGAAGATCAGGTCTCGATCTGCTTTAGAGATGAATTTGAAGATAAAATAACCTCTTCCCACCGCATAGCATGTTACGCTGTTCTGGATTAGAGGATGCCAGTTCCTTTGAATCCAGTTATCCGTGGTCCTGGTTGAGGGCCAGAGTCCCATAAATTGTCCAACCAGCCCATGCTCTGATAAGGACCCTGCTATGCACATAGGGTGGTCCGGGGGCAGGTCAATTTTCGGGATCGAATCAAGCTGTTTGACAAAGTTGGGCAGAGCAGTAGAGGGAGGCTTCTTGCCGTGGGCGGCCAGAAGCTTACGAAAAGAAACAACGGTTGAGGGAGGGGCTCGGGGCTCCCCACCTCCATGGACAGCCCAAGGCGGACTCAGCTTGGTAGCCACGACTCGGCTCTGAGCTAGGTCAATTTTTCTGCATGCTGACGATTGTATGTGTAACTTGTGATGTTAATAATATTATAGTTGCTAATAATTAATTAATTAAAATTAACTAGGAATTAAATATAATTGAAAAAAAGAGTTATTTTCTTATTATAATTAATTATTATTAGCTATATTATTATTGATTAACTGTATTATTATTTAATAATTATTATTGATTAATTATTCTCTTAGCTTTAAAATTTAACCTTTTATTATTTACTTTTAACTTATTAATAAAAACAAAATAACTCTTTTTTCACAACGACTAATTTATAACTGCTATATCTAACCTTTGCACTAATGGTCAAATTATCTTCACCTTTATATACTCCCCTATCTCAACACTCTTTTCATACTCATTACTTCAACAGTCCCCGATGATGGGTGGATTGTCCACTCGAAATGTTGGACGCTTCGAAAACTCTTTACACAATTTATTTCCAAAATTACAAACAACAACTTTATCTTTGTCAAAACTACTTTTAATTGTATATGTACATCTAATGTCACAAGGATTTAGTTTATCACCACAATAATACTTACTTGATTTGACTTCCTTCACCTTTTCTTCATTTGATTCATCAGGTGCACATTTATTTGGGCTGTCATCCATTTTCTTTGATGTTGCTTCTTTCTTTGGTTTATCTTCCTTTTGATCTTTTGCACATTCCTACATTGCTTCCTTTGCGTAGTTTTCTTGTAGTTTGTCCCACATTTCTTTAACTGATGAATGCTTTCCAACTTCGTTTATTTTCTTTTCAGACTTTGATAAGCCCCTTAAAATTATGTTCAATGCCATTGCATTGTATTTTTGTAGCTTCTTTGCTGCTGCACCCTTTGGTCTGCCTTTTGGAGTGGTTTAACCATCTAATACTGATTGCCAAATGTCAAACCCGTATGCCTGTAAAAATGATCTCATCCTTATGCTCCAATGAGAAAAGTTTGATCCATTGAATAATGGAACTCCATCTGTAGATCAAACTTCCTTAATATCCATGATCTTCCTTCCAGTGGTTAGACTGTTCCTGAAGGAACCCGCTTTGATACCAATTGTTAGAATATTCACCAATACTGAGAGGAGGGGTTGGGTGAATCAATATTGATCACTTTTTACCATTTTTAACTTAAGCACATCATGTAAACATTAACCATTAACAATGCCATTCATAATCACAAAAACAATCTTACACAATGATTTTTATGTGGAAACATAAAGAGGAGAAAACCATAGACTACTTTTCTTATATCATGTTAATATTACATTCATAGTCAACACCAACTTCCAGGATTCTCCAACACCAATTGGAAGGAGGCACCAACCCCCCGATTTACAGGAACCAACCTGAAGGAAGCTCCAAATCCCTAATTTACCAACACTGACTGGAAGTAGGCACCAACCCCCTGGCTTTACTAGCTCCAACTAGAAGGAAGAACCCACTCCCTAAAACACAGACACCAAATCGTTGAATGAAGACACCGATCCTCTCAATTGAGCACCAACTTAATAAGATACCACCATTCCAAGATATTCATACACATAACACTTTCGACTTCACCTACATGCTTAATTCCATAGAAAACCCTTCAAACCCTAGAAAGCCTCATAACATCATTCCCATAATGTAATCACTGATGGTAACATCACCTAATGGTAACATCCATTCATGGCAACGTCCACCAATGACAAAATCCACAGAGCATATGGCAACATCACAACCTCCCGAAAACGTCACGACAACATCACAACTTCATATTAGAGCATACAACATCATCACAACCTCACATAAATATCACAACTTCATAACATAACATACAACAACATCACAACCTCACAACAATGCATATGACAACCTCACAACTTTACAACAACATCACAACCTTATAGCATACCTTGAGAATATGAAAGAAATTAAGATACTCCCTTATACTTATCTTGCACACCAGAAATACACCCCAACACCTTGAGCGCACCTAAAACTTGATATCTTTTTTGGTTTGGTGACAACCCCCTTCCCTCCTTTGGGTTGGTAGGACCTCCCGGTCTAGGATCATTCAAGTCGTCGAACCGAATGGTTCGTCGGGCTCCTGATGGAACCAATTTGACTTGACACATGCCCTTTCTGCTTCCTCAATACTCATGATGTGGCACATGAGGAGCCTTTCCTTAGTGCTTTCAGCTCTTGCACCGATGACCTTAGATTTTAGTGCTAGGCTCTTCCGTTGATGTGACCTCAGATTATGACCGTGGTCCAACTCCTTTTGCGACCCCACACTTCGAGACTTTCGCGAGCTTCTTCCTCCTATCCCCAATTCCCGAATCGATGAATGCTTCGGGACCAGATCTACGGTCCTCGTTCTTCTCGCGATCAATGGCTGTGATTGAATCGTGAGTTCGGATTTCGTGAGTCTTGTCTCCTCTCAACTCTACTTCTTCCGATCGTGAATCACCGATGCGCTGATCCCTTGCCACGCATCCTTACAGATCCAACGACTTGGATTGAGATTGCTCTTTGCGACTTCGCGAAGACCCTTGTTCGCTCCCCCAAACCTTTCAAAATACCTTCTTCTGAACCTCTCGATCTTCTACCACCTATATCCTCCTTTGACGATGGGTGACTTTTCTGTCTCCGAGACTTCAGCAAGTCCTCGACTCCTTTGCGCACTTAGCACAACTTCTCTGTTTATACTTAGAGTGTTCTCGAAACTCCTTACAGAAATCCGTGCAACTCTCCTGTGACTTTTCTCGGCTTGAAAACCTCCAAGGTTCTAAGTTCTTCTGCGAGCTTCTCGTGCCCTCCTGGCAGTTTCTCGCTTGATTTTATGAGATTATAAGGTGAACTCTCAACACCTTAGGCACACTCCTTGCACTTGGCTCGATTCTTCAATGAATTCTCCCTCAGCCTTATGTAAAGGTTTAAGGCATCTCCTTTCCTTTGTCGACGCACTTCTTGCAAAACCTTCCTTCATTAGAATGTTCAACAATTATGGGATTTTCTCATACCCTCAAACCGTGTAGTTCCTGGGTATGCTCACGCAAGCTCGATGCCCTCCTGGCAGAGTATTCCAGATTGTTTAGTAACTCTGTGTTGTGCCTCTCTCCACACAGTCTTTATTTTCAAGGGACATAACCACCTTGAAATTTCTCCCCGAGTCTATAAATTAATATGGTGTGCCCTCCTGGTAACTTCTCTTCTGACTCCATTGAGTTCAGACACACACTCCTTGCGTCGGCTTGTAAAGTTTCCTCTCTCTATTGCACACTCCTTGCACTTAGCCTAGAGAACCAGACTTAACTTAACACACTCGCGGATATAAAACTACATCTCTATCCCTGTAGATGATTTCTAACATCCATCTACAATTCACAAACATGTAAAAGACATTCACAATACAACATCCATTGAAGAGAAATGTAAAACAAGAAAAACTCTCATTTTATATTAATGGTGGAATGCCAATTTACAATGGTGGAGTCCGAGCTACAACTGAGTCTCGACTCTCT
>SNQJ01S0027090.1:88876-112011 GCA_010110895.2 Picea sitchensis | reverse complement strand
ACTACCACATCATCATCATCATTGTTACATCCTTATCATTACTGCCACATCATCATCATCACTGCCACTTTGACATTAATGACAACCTTTTCTCAACAATATGTTATCTAAGTCACTGACTACTAAGACATTGGGAATTGATTGTTTAATGGCCTTTCGTTTTTTCTCTTGGGAAACCTAATGGATGTTATTCGCATTGAAAATAATATATACTTGATCATAATTCAACATGTCTTGTTCTTGGGTTGCATCAACTCTATATATTTGATGCAAATTTGTTCCCCCTTTGACACTATGTTAACTTAACACAACAATGCAATTCTTGAATTTGAACATTGTTTATGCATGGTTTCTTTTATCAAAGATGATACTTCCTTGCAATTCATTGGACAATACTACAACATATAATATATAATCAATTGTATTTGAGCATGGAAATCGCTCCTTGGTGCTAGTCATTGATGCTAGTTAGTTGCATTAGCTAAGGATATATCATTCTAATAACAAAGCTAGTTAGAGTTTAATCTACATAACTTTGATCCGACCATATTTGTATTTATTTTCATTTACAAGTCAATTTGTTTTGACATTGTATTAGTTGGTTTATTTTACATATATTTTCATAAAGATTTACTATGTTCCCAAACAATATACAGTAGTGGTTTTTTTTCAAAATAAATTTTGGTATTATAATTTTCAAAATCTAAACATTCAATTTTTTGATTGGTGAAAGATTCCACTGATGAGACATAAATCCCTCAAGGATAACTCTAAATTGTTGAATGGAAAAAAAATAATTAAAATAAAATAAAATCACCACATTACCTTGTAGCTTTGAATGCAGATGGTATCAACATATGACAATGTATAGTCTTGTCACCTTAAATGCAAAGAGAAGGGGAATACAACAATGTTTGGTACTATGGGGGCATTCAACGAATTTAAAACATTATCTCTTAACATAAGTGGATGGTGAGTAGGTCAGAGTTAAATTCAAGTGTGATGATGTTTCTAGCATGATCAACGCAAATAACTTATACAATGTAATATGTACAGTAGTCCCATTGCATGTGACAATGTTTCTTGCTTATGGGTCTATGAAATGATAGAAGATATTTAGCCCAGAGCAATGTGCATGGATAATAGATTTGTGGTAATATTTGTAGTCCCACTTCTATCATTTAAGTTCATTTGTAAATTTATCCTTATTATATGAACTTTAGATTCATTGTAGTAGATGTCATATCCAAGCCATAGTTCTCTTAGTGTTGGGTCCATGAAGAAGTTTCGCTAAGAGAGGAAGCTTGGATTGGGTTATCACGTTGTTTTCACTATCAACTCTTCCCAACACTCTTGTCATGGGCATACCCCTCCTAAAGGATATGTATGGGAGAAACTCTTATATATTGATGGTGCAAACTATTGTCTCACAATGCAATATCTGGTACATGCTTTTGTTGTTTTTGTTTGAATATAGGAGTGCCAAAATAGTCATAGTTGAACAGTGCCCCATGATTACTAATTCCATTGATTCTTTCAAATTTGAGTCAAATGTTATGTCCCTGGATGGAATAGAGATTTTGGATATTGATTACTAGTTGAACATATATTTTCTTTAATAGTCTTGTAGTTTGACTCCTAGGGGCTCTAGCTTTAATAGAGTAGATTATGTTTTTATGGTGTGAAGTGTAACAATGATTCCCCTACGATCAAACATAAAAAATGGTAACAACAAACCGCATGTATGTGATGCCAATTCCCTTCATTCTTCCTATTAGAACACGTTTAATTTTGAGCTTTTGGACTTTAGATTTTGCCTCTTAGAAATAATTTTTTTTTACCCAAAAAGCGAAAAACTTAGAGAATTGCCTTTTAATTTTAAAATAAATCCATTGGTTGTTATTTATCAATAAGACACTTACAATATCTATCGCCGATGAGTTACTCTAATTTGATCGAATGGTCCTAATGATCTCCGAAGTTTAGAAGTTGCATGAGTTTTAAAAGAAAATATTTAACGGTCGCTTCAGAGCTTCTTGCTTCGGGTATTCCATCAAATCTAAACAAAAAAAACCATGAAACTCTAAAGTCCCGAAGATAGTCACTCATGATAATTCCTAAAGGACTTATAGACACGTCAAGGGACACGTGTCTTTTAAATCTTCTCTCGGGTTGACACATGGCACTTATTTTTGACATTTATGTCAGATGATTCACACGTTTTCAAGTGACACGTGGCACCTCTCTTTTCTTAACACGTTATCAAGAATGACATCATCTCTGCCACGCCACTCCAGGAGATTTCCCTTCGAGAGTTTAAACAAAGATTTAGTTCACAAAGCGCTGAAGTAATGAATTTTACAAGAAGTAAAAAGTGTTTTAAAGAGTTAATAAAACATTTAATAACTTTGGTTAATCATGATTAAGTATTAATTAATTACTCCACAGTTTCAGACTTCGATATATTTCCCCTTGTCACATCCAAAGCATCCGAACGCCGAACCGTCAAAGTATTAATGACATTTATGATTAGTTAAGGTTAATGATTTCAATAAAGATTGCGAATCACTAGGTAATAAATTCCATTAAGTTTATAATAAATTCTTTGTCAATAGATCTACACAAAGACCGATAGACTTAATGAATAAAAAACTTCGAATTTCAAAGTTATTTTACCATTTGCTATTAATAGTTTTTCATTCAGTGAAAACCTTACAGACTTCTCTTGTTACAGGTAGGCTAGTTTTATTTTCTTGAGGATTATGGCACCACGAAAGCTGCAACGAAGCTTGATGCATAAGGTGATGATTCCAATCCAAACACAAAAGTTCTATCAGACACAACTCCATGAGTTACAGACACAATTAAGTCTTGGAAGCAGGTTTCTGATATCTTAGAGAATGAGACTATTAATTATCCAGACGAATCTGCTGAGGAAGACGATGATACCTTTTCAGCCAATCTTAGATCGGTAGCACAGTCAAAACTGCATAGATTTCCGCAAGACCCAGAATTATACCGTACAATGATATGATAAATTGGGCTTTGGAACACATTGACATCCAAACCAGAAGTGTCATCAACCACTAGTGGACTGCTGTCGGCTCTTTTCGACCGGAGAATCTACAAGTAATGTATAAGATTTCCCCTACACCTAAATATACTTACAATGCAATTTTTCTTCTAGATTTTGAGAGGAGAGAATGGACTCAATACAGTATAAATGGTCATGATATAATCAAGACCTAGTGGGGACATCTGGAAAAATTCAGAGCCGACGCTCATGGTATGTATGCCACAACGTCCTTAGATGCTCATATGTTATATATAGCCATGATGCTTTGTCATCTGTTTGGGAAAAAAAACCCTACACATTTCTTAGTTGAGTGGGTAGCCATAATGAATGAAGTAGCTGAGGGTTATACCTTCAATTGGGCTAAAATTCTATCTGATAATTTGGCCAAGGAAATTGCTGCGTATCAATCATCAAAATCAAAAGGAAAACTTGCTCTGTTTTGCATGTCAACGTATATTATGGATGCCATTTGTTTCATGACCCTATTCCCCCTGATGAACTGGAGTTGGACCCCGACCAGTTCTAAGCCAATACATTTCTACCACTCCAAATTATGGGAGGAAAACGACAAATATTTCTTTTACAAAATCTGTCACAGCATAGTGGTACCCATTCACATAGCTATCTATGGCCACCCGCTGCCCAGGATTTCAGAAAATATTATGGGGAAATTACACACACTTGCAGACTGGTTCATTGAGGAAAAATTCCCCTATATCAGAGTATATGGTTGTTCCGTTCCTCCTAATGCCCTTCCATAGTTTTTACTCGACATGTTGGTGTGCAGAGAAGTAGCATACCAAACAATAACATGAGGCATCAACAAGGAATTGAAAGTAGCTCAGAAAAAAGTTTGGCCAACTTTTCCCATTCAAGTTGGTATGTTCACATTGTTAGATTTTGGTCATTCTAAAGTCGAGGCTGTAGCCCTAAAAGATGTCAAGCTAGTTGACATCGAATTCAAGAAACATGATCCACATAAGATAGTGGAAAATCATTTGGCTCAATACAACATGAAGCGATATATCCATGAGGATTCTCCTTATGATGAGATGTTCAAGGGAGTGAGATCATATGAAGAAATTCAAAGCAGAGTCTAGAATCTGACTCCTAACCAATAGGTTGGTTTCCTCAGCTTTCAAAAGCACAGAGGAAACAATTTGCCAAAGATATTGCAAGGAGAGTCAAAACCCATGCCTTCTTCACAGGAAGCTAAACCCACAGGATCTGAGCCAAGTTGCTCCACTAAGCACAAAGTTGAAGAAGTACTAAAAATCCTAGAAATGTTATTTGAAGTAATAAAAACATCACTGTCAGGTTTGAATGATCAACAAGTATTAGCTCAGTTTGAAGCTTTCATGAATCCGGGACAAGTTGTTCCTCATTCAACGCCAGCTACTCCTGCTGGAACCCCAAATACAACAGGTCAGGAACATTCCACAACAATTATTTCTCCAATTCCATCATTAACCTCTTTACATACCAGTTTTGGAAATCCTAATTCAGAGCTCATTCATGTTGATGATCTTACTCCTATCTTGTCTGAAGATATGCCTCCCTCAAGTTTCTTTTTCAACAAGAAATGAAAATCTATTGTAAAAAGAGAATCTCACCAAAAAGATGGAGTAGTCACTAAAAGACAAAGATTGGTGTATGATGGGAAAGATCAATATGATCCTAAGTTTGCAAAGGAAGTTTAGATTCACTAGGGGCTTTTGCCACTACCAATCAATGGTCAGTGGAAAATTTAACCAAACAACTGCAACATAAATGTCTCTTGGTAGAGCAATCACAAAATGAGATACATAATACATAACAGACTGTTAGAAGCAAGATGAATCAAGATATTGAACAAATCAGGGCTAGCCATCATCATCAAATGAAGCAATTACATGATAATCTTGAGTTGATCTACCAGAGTTCACAGACCAGTAAATGTTTGATCACTCAATGGGACAATTTGATTGAACATCTGCAGGACAAATTGGCCCTAACAGAGAACACAACAATAGATATTATTTCCTTCGAAACACAAGCATCATAAATCAATGATAAGCTGGAAGTTGTTCAGCAGGAGCTATATCAAAAGGTAGATGCTATTCATAAATGCTACCAGACAATAAATCGCTCTCTAAAAAGTATTTATTTTAAGGAAAAATATGCCTGTACAGCTAGGTCTAAGTTTCAAGAATTTATCATATGGAGGAAGAAAGCTAATATCCCTCGTCTTGCCCCTTTCACACATTTTGAACAAGTGAAAGGCGAAATGGCCCTGAAAGTCTAGGAAAAAAATCTGGAGAAAAGCAAGAAACTTGCCAGAGAGGCAAAGGAGGCATGTCTAGAGGCATTATCTTCAGTAAATAAAAAGATGATTGAATTTGAAGGAAATAATATCTCAGAGTCATTAGGAAACATTGAAATAGAAATGAACCAACAAAGCTCTAGGAAGAACAAGGAAAATATTCAGTCGACCATCCAACAGATGAACCATATCGATTTACTCAAAATCAATGAATTGTTGGTAAATCCAAGTTTACAGTATCAAATCACAGTCCAAGAAGTGAACAAGATCCAAGAGAAGCTACCACAAGTACAAAATAAGATGTTCGCCTTTGAATTGAATGAGAAGATTGGGCCTTCAAGATTCATGGTAGCATTGATGGACATGTGCACCCAATTCAATGAACAAAGAAAAATGTGTGTAGCTGGGAGAAAATGAAATAACATACACAACGTCCACTTTCTCCACCGATACTCTCCCTCTCCTGCCTCACCACCTATACTTCCCCTCTCTCTACATGTCACTTACCCCATCTATCCCTACCATCTACATTTTCGCATCCACTCATCCCACTTCCTTATTAGACACTTGTTCCCACGTCATCCTATTCATGAACAATTACTCTTCCCCATAACTGTTAGCCATCCCATAACAAGCCAACGCTGAGCTACCTGTCCAATTAATACCCCCATATTTCCAACTGCAATTCTTTATCCCAGTAAACGCATTCGAAGGATAGATGGAAACGAAATCAGATAGAAAATACATTAAGCTAATGATTGTGGTGGCCTTAATGGACATGTGTACCTATTTCAAAGAACAAAGGAAAACAAGTGCATCTGCGAGGAAATGAAGGGACAAATGAAGCACCAACACATCAAATAAAAACTCAACAATATTTGCATGTTGTTATTTCATTCATATTGTATTCTATTTTTAGGCAGATATTGTGGGAAGTCCAACGGTTTTCAGTTGAGACAATTTTTGTATAAATAGATAAATTTTAGATCTATTCAAGCTGCTTCTTGTCGAATGTAAAAGAGAAAAACTTTTTGAATATCAATACAAGTGCAAACAATGATTATAACTTTCGTTCAATTTGAGTTATGTGTTTCCTTTGTGTTTCCATCTCTCTGAATTTCTTTCTATAGTTCTTGAAGAGTGAATGATTACAATTTAGTACTACATCTACCATGATCATAATATATCATAAGTTCATTCAGTAACAACTTTTCCTCTGTTATTACCGTGAGTAAAAGAAGACCTGTGACCTGTGTGAATTACTGCATTTTTATCTCCTTTCAAGGGTGCATCTTCTACTTTTCTTCTACTGCAAACAAGGTGAGACTTGTATGTAATTGATACCTGAATTTGTTTTAACAGTTTTGTAAATCATTTCTACACCATTTGACATTATAATTGTGACTCAGATAGCGAGATACAACCTCTGTACTGTCTTATCATTAATTTCATTTAAAGATTATTTCTCACAAAACTAGACGTAGAAAAAAGCACTCATAAAAATACTTCATTTAAAATCTTTGATACCTGATATTATTCTTTGAGCCTTAGAATCAATCTCAGGAACAACATCTTTTTGGCACCACTGCCGAGGATGGAGAAAAGAAATCGTTTTTCCTCTGGGAGAACGATAAAGTTAAATTTTTCTCTTCGATGGTGAACAAAGATTGAATACATGGAAAGGTTCATTTTTCACCTGGCAAATCCATTGTAGGAAAAGATGGCATTCGGTTGAAAGAATACCAGGAAAAACCCAGACGAAAAGCAGACTATGCCAGTTTCGGATCTCGAAAAATTGTTGAAATTGAAGGGATATCTTAAACAAAATTTTGCATGAGTAGGTAAGGTCTATTAACCTAGAGTTGCACAAGTTAATATTAAGATTCCCGGTGAACTAAGTCTCAAAGAAAATTTTAAACAAGTTCATTCTTTAGAAGCATCAACAAGCAAGTCTGAAGTTAAACTAGAAACTCCGGAAGTAATTATTCCTGAAATAAAATTTGAGATTGACCAGACCATCCCTATTTCGTTGATAGATACTTTTACCAGTGAAAATAATTAATCCATTTCAATCCCTACTGTCATTAGTACACAGTCGATTCTTTCTCTTCCCGAAGTAAAGTTTATGTTTCCAAAAACCCTGTATATTATTTTTTATACCTGGATTCATCACCTACTACTTCTCGTATCTATACATATGGTAAATATGAGAAACCAAGCTCAATTTTTATTTTCCCCCCTCATTTAGATCTTCCATATTCTCACGATAATTTTCCTGAACTTTATTCACACCATTTTGAAGTAGTCAAAAGATCAATAGATCGTCTTTTGAAGTTTTTGATAATCTCCTATTTAGTCCTCGAATTCCATCTCCTAGACTTTCAATGGCCGGTGCTGGAGGTGCCGGATCTGCAGGGGCCGGTGGAAAAGAGAATAAACAAGTTTAACCCCCTAGGATTTTGGCCAAGGTCATTGCTAGATATTCTCCCTTAGTTCTTCCTGCTGTCCTGCATGATTTACTTGAAAATTACATGAATAGTCTCCCTAAATTCACGAGAGAAGGAGATTTAACAACAACATAACATATAGCCTTTTTCTATCAATTTGATGATATTCTTGGTGTTGAGCACAAGGATGTTTATATGAGATTGTTATTACAAACCTTTGAAGGACATGTAAGAACTTGGTTCAGAAGACTTCCAGTAGGCTCTATACCATCATATAATGATTTGGAAACTTCCTTCATAAGGTAACAGGGTGAGAAAAAAGACCATCTATATTACCTAACCGAATTCAGAGCCTTGAGAAAGAAAACGTCTGAATCAGTCTTGGAAATTAATCAAAGATTTAACAAACTTTATCACAAAGATCCATGCTGAAGTTAAACCTTCTCAAGCAGCTGCAAAAGTCACTTTTGCAGGAGCTTTTGATTCTGATTTCGCTCTACTTTTGAGAGAAAGAAGATCCACTACTTTAGTAGAATGTAAGATGATTCTATAGATATTGAATCAAATATGATGGCATCCGGGAAGTTGAAAACTAAAGTTGAGATGGGAACAAGAGAACCCAGGCATTTTAAAGAACATGCTGGGCCCTTTGGATCTGGAAAATCTGCAGAGGAAAAAATGGACGAGATGGAAAAAATTATTAAAGATCTATCGAACAAAATTTCCAAGATGGAAATAGAACAAGCCAAACCTAATCTATATGTTAGAAATCAATTAAGGAGAAATCCTAATCCTCAGATACACCAAAGGCAAATAAAAAATGAGGAACAAAAGATTCAAGCTCCTTTTAAAATTGAGAATTTCATACAGAGAGACGAGGTGAAAGATTATGATGAATTAGATGAAGATCTAAACAACCTCAACGATGATGATCTTGAGCCTCACCTAACCAAACAAGATTATGAGAAATCCTTGGATTTGGAATCTCTATTTAATGATGATGACAATATCAACAATTTGATGGACTCTACATACAAATGTCTCTTTGATTCAATAATGACCGAGCTTCAGCATAAATATGATTTGAGGCCAAGAGAAAAGAATTCAATAAATTCTCCACCAAAAAATATTTTATCACGAAACAAAGAGAATGAGGCAATAGGTGAAAAACCATCAACTGAAACACAAGCTTCCTGAATAAAGCAAGTTGAAATGAAAGCAGTACCGGCTAAGAAGCCAGAAAATAAAGAAGCAAAAGTTCAGACCAAGGAAATTGAAAATTCAATTGGAACTTTTAATCTAGAAAATGAACCGAATAAACTTAAAATTCCAATGCCTCTGGTTGAACTTGCTAGAAATCCAATCTATAAAAAACAAATCACAAAAGCAAATTTTTTTTTTCTGATGCTGGATGTCAAGCCAATGTTATCAATTTGTAGGATGAGAAACCTACAATCATGTTTGGACCACACATTGAAAATAGTAAGGATATTGTTTCTCCTTTCTATATTACACTGACTGTGCACGATCATTTACTTCACAATTGCATGTTAGACTCAGGAGATTTGCATAATTTAATGCCTAATATTATCATGGAAAAATTGGGCCTTCAAATTACCAGACCTTATCAAGATTTATACTCATTTGATTCTAGAAAGGTTAAGTGTCTGGGTATGATTAAAGATTTAGTTGTAAATATTGCTCGGGTTCCCATGAAAATTATTCTTATGGATGTGGTTGTTGCTGACGTTCCTGCCAAGTATGACATGCTTCTATCCAGATCTTGGGGTCCCAAGCTAGGAGGATTGATTCAACTAGACATGGCGTATGCTACAATTCCAATTTTTGGTGGACAATTTACTTGACTGTAAAGAGAAACTAGACTGGCGTATACTATAAGTGACCCTCAAAAAATTAAAATTCCCAATTTTTTTCTCTTATCGGTGAAGGTGTTTGAAAATTAGAAGAAAGTTAGTTTCAAAGTATTCTTAAAACTGTTGACAGACCTTCTTTTCAGTCTAAATATTTTAAACATATATCATCCCTTGTATGTTACATACAAATTGATTCTCCCCACTTCAAAATATTAAAATATAAGACAGACGATGAAAGGAAATTCATAATTTGATTGCCCCCATCTTGTCCAAAAGAGATGATGAAAGGAAATTCATATATTGATTGCCCTCATCTTAGTGAAATGCAAAAGTGTTAATTGAAGTGGTGAAAGGAAATTCAATGGGAGAAGTATATAAATTCACTGGGGTACTGAACATTCTCGCTGGCAGTGGAGCAATATCTATGATATCTGTAAGGCTTCCATACATATCTATATATCATCCTCTGTTATCTAGTTCTCTTTCGGATGATTTTTTACAGCCTAAACCAACTAGGGTTTCCCTAAATAAATATGTTACATCTGCTTAACCTTGAAACGAACAAAGTCAGTCGAAGTTGATATTTTAGTTAAAATTATTTTGATTATCTTAAACAATTCTGAAATCAATTTTAATAAAAAGAATTTTTAGTATCCTACCTTGAGATCAATCATTAAGTATGTTTTGAATATTTTTGGATTTGGATAATTTCATTTTTCTATGTATGATTAATTATTAAATAAAACTAGAAAATGTTTTTCAAAAAATAATAATGACTCCATTTACCCAATAAAGGCACTTGGTCTACTGTTCTTTCGCGCCTCATAGGGAGCCAAAATCACCAGATGGAGCCTATGTTAGAACACGTTTAATTTTGAGCTTTTGGACTTTAGATTTTGCCTCTTAGACATAAATTGTTTTTACCCAAAAAGCGAAAAACTTAGAGAATTGCCTTTTAATTTTAAAATAAATCCATTGGTTGTTATTTATCAATAAGGTGCTTACAATATCTATCATCGACGAGTTACTCTAATTTGATAGAACGGTCCTAATGATCTCCGAAGTTTAGAACCTTCCCGAGTTTTAAAACAAAATCTTTAACGGTCGCTTCGAAGCTTCGCGCTTCAGGTATTCCAACAAATCTAAACAACAAAAAACTCGAAACTAAGAAGTCCCGAAGATAGTCACTCGTGATAATTCCTAAAGGAATTACGAATGCGTTAGGGGACACGTGTCTTTTAAATCTTCTCTCGGGTTGACACGTGGCACTTCTTTTTGACATTTACGTCGGATGATTCACACGTTTTCAGGTGACACTTGGCGCCTCTCTTTTCTTAACACGTCATCAATAGGGATGTCATCTCTGCAACGTCACTCTGGGAGATTGCCCTTCGAGAGTTTAAACAAATATTGAGTTCACAAACTGCCGAAGTATCAAAGCGCCGAAGTAATGAATTTTACAAAAAGTAAAAAGTGTTTTAAAGAGTTAATAAAACATTTAATAACTTAGGTTAATCATGAATACGTATTAATTAATTACTCTGCAGTTTCAGACTTCAAGAGATTTCCTTCCTATCACATCCAAAGCGTCCGAACGCGAAATCGTCGAAGTATTAATGGCATTTATGATTGGTTAAGGTTAATGATTTCAATAAAGATTGCGAATCACCAGGTAATAAATTCCATTAATTTTCTAATAAATTCTTCATCAGTAGATCTATACGAAGACCGATAAGCTTTATGAATAAAACAGTTCGAATTTCAAAGTTATTTTACCATTTTCCATTAGCAGTTTTTCATTTAGTGAAAATCTTACAGACTTCTCTTGTTATAGGTAGGCTAGTTTTATTTTCTTAAGGATTATGGCGCCACGAAAATCTGCAAAGAAGCTTGATGCATCATGTGGTGATTCCAATCCAAATGCAGATGTTCTATCAGACACAACTCTGCGAGTTACGAATGCCATTAAGTCTTGGAAGCAAGTTTTTTATATCTTAGAGCATGAGATTATTAACTATCTGGACGACTCTGCTGAGGAAGATGATGAGTCCTTTTCATCCAAGCTTAGATCAATAGCACAGTCAGAACTTCATAAGATTGCCGCACGACCTAGAATTATACCCTACAATGATATGATGATAAATTGGGCTTTGGAACATGCCGACATCCAAACCAGAAGCGTCATCAACCCTTCAGGATATGACTCTTTCCGACCGAGAATCTACAAAAGTAATGTAAGCTTTCCCCTAAGCCTAAATATGCCTGATGCAACTTTTCTTCTGAACTTTGGAGGAATGCACTCAATACAATAGAAATGGTCATGATATAATCAAGACACGGTGGGGACCTCTGAAAAATTTAGAGCCGACTCTCATGGTATGTATGCCACATCATCCTTATATTCTCATATGTTATATATAGCCATGATGCTCTATCGTCTATTTGGGAAAAATAACCCTGTACATTTCTTAGTTGAGTGGGTATCCATGACGTTGATAGCCTAAGTTTACGCTGAATTGGGCTAAAATGATGTTTGATAATTTGGCCAAGGAAATTCTTTGAGTATCAATCATCAAAATAAAAGAGCTTTCTCCTTTTACATGTCAACATTATTGGATGACACATTTTTCATGACCAATTCTGATGAGCTGGAGGTTGGACCTCGACTGGTCACAGTAATACCCATTTCTACCACTCCAAATTATGGGAGGAAAATACCAAAGATTTCTTTTGCGAAATTTGTCACAACGTGGTGGTACCAGTTCACATAGCCATCTATGGTCACCCACCTCCCTCGAATTTAGAGAGAATTATGGGAAACCTAGGCAATCTCGTAGATTGGTTCATTGAGGATAATTTCTCCTACTTATATATAGTTGTTCCGTTCCTCCTCAGTACCCCTTCCACATTTTTACTCAGCGGAGCTGAAGTGTGCGGAAGTAACATGAAAACTGATGGCAAGGCATCAACAAGGAATTGCAAGCATCTGAGAATTTTTTTTTTTTTTTTTTTTGGCCAACTTTTACCATTCAAGTTGGTATGTTCACATTGTTGGATTTTGGTCACTCAAAAGTCAAGAAATTTTAAGGCCTTGGAATATGTCAAGCTAGATGACATTGAATTCAAGAAACATTATCCACATAAGATAGTAGAAAATCATTTTGGCTCAATAGAGACATGAAGCGATATATCCATGAGGATTTTCATTATAATGAGATGTTCAAGGGAGTTAGATTGTATGAAGAAGTTCAAAGAAGAGTCCAAACTCTACCTCCGGACCAAGATGTTGGTTTCCTTAGCTTTCAAAAGCATAGACAAAACAAGGCACTTCTAAAAAGATATTTTGGAGATTCAAAACCCATGCCGCTGCCCTTAGGAAGCTAAACCCATCGGATCTGAGCCAAGTTGCTCCACTAAGCACAAAACTGAAGAAGTCCCTAAATCCTAGAAATGTTATTTCAAGAAATAAAAACATCTTGTCGGGTTTGAAAAGATGTAAGTGTGGCATGGTTTGAATCTTTCATGAATCCAGGACAAGTTGTTCTTCATTCAATGCCAGCTACTCCTGCTAGCACCTAAAATACAACAGGTCAGGAACATTCCACACCAATTATTTCTCCTATTCCATCATTAACCCCTTTACAAACTAGTTTTGGGAAGTATTAATTGAAATTCATGTTGATCATATTACTCCTATCGTGTTTGAAGAGATGCCTCCCTTGGACTTTTCAATGCAGAGCAGCTATTGTAAAAATAGAATCTCACCAAAGGATGGAGTAGTCACTAACAAAGGAAAGATTGGTTGTGTAATGGAAGAGACCAAGATGATGATCCCTAAGTTTGCAAAGGAAGTTCTTGATTCACTAGGGGCTTTCCAGCATGTAATTAATCAGTGGTTAGTGGAAAATTTAACCAAAGAACTACAACATAAATGTCTCTTGGTAGAGCAATTGCAAAATGAGATACATATGCAAGGAACAAGTGACAAGATGGAATCCAAGACATTGAACAAATCATGGCTAGCCATCATCATCAAATGAAGTAGTTACATGATAATCTTGAGCTGATCTACCAGAGTTCCTGAGACGATTAAAGGTTTGATCACTTAATTGGGACAATTTGATTCAGACAGCTGAACCAATTAGCCCCTCTGAGAAGGCTGCAACAATATATATTATTGCCTTCAAAACACAAGAATCAAAAATCAATGAGAAGCTGGAATTTATCCAGCAGGATCTATATCAAGGGTAGATGCTATTCAAAGTAACTGTCGAGGCCCGATAAATATCTCTCTGAAAATTATTTATGTTGAGGAAAAAGATGCCTGTGCAGCCAGGTCTAAGTTTCAATAATTTATCATATGGAGGCAGAAAGATATTATCCCTGGTCTCTCTCCTTTCACACATTTTGAACAAGCGAAAGGAGAAATGGACCTGAAAGCCTGGGAAACAAATATGGAAGAAAAAACTCGAGGAGGCAAAGGAGGCTGTCTAGAGGCATTAAATGTGATAAATAAAAGGATTGAGGATTGAATTTGAAGGAAATAACATCTTAGAGTCATTAGGAAAGATTGAAATAGAAATGAATGAACAAAGCTCCAAGAAGAACAAAGAAAATATTCGATCGGCCATCCAACAGATGAATCAAATCTATTTACTCAAAATCAATGAATTGTTGGTAAATCCAAGTTTATAGTATCAGATCCACAGTCCAAGAAGTGAGAACAAGATCCGATTAGAAAACATTACCTCCATCATACTTTTCTATTAAGCAAAACCACTCCCTGTGGGGAGTCATATGAAAAGGATGCACGAGAGTCAATCAACCATGCCTCAATCTGCATGTGTGCCAGAGGGCCAAGTACACATCCTCCTTTATTTCCTTGAAGTCTTTTTCAACCGTAGAAAGATTCTTGGATCCTTGCTTTCTCAACTTTGGATCTGCGCTGCTTCTTGTAGTGCCAGCTGCTCCACCTCAACAGCACCCACAAACTTTCGGAGATTTAGATCTACATAGACTTAGATCTCCCCTTGAAATTATATCTATTTTTTCCAGGAGCGACCTCTTACGGTAAATGAGTTTGTGCTATGTCCTTCCATATTCATAGTATGTCTCCTTCGACAACAGGATGAGACCACTTCTTCAAACTTCAAAGAAGTTGTATTACTACCTAAGGCCACAACTAGACTATCCCAGGTAGAGGTAAAGAACCTACAACAATACGGTACATTTATCTTCATCACGAAATTTTAATCTCAGGATACTAAGCCCGACTTACCAGGTGGTAGGAACAAAATGCTTTCTGCCACAGTCGCATCTCATCCTCAAGTTATACAACTTCTTTATCAGAAATAGTTTGTTTGTGGGTTTAGGCGTGCAACTTCCCCAACTTTTCCATAAATCCTTAGCTATAGCTTCCCTCGTTACATTGATATCTTGTGAATCGGAGGGACACAGTTGGATTGTGCTCTTGCCTTCCGATCCATCTTGCTTTCGGTCATCGCTTGAAGTTCCTATAGGTGCGGATGGCGGATCTACGATCGGTGATCCACTCCTCCACCGAAGATCTTCAATGCCAGACTGTCGAGCTTTCCCCATTAAAACTTCTGATCTCCTTGAATTGCGCGTTTCTTTCACTGGCTCAATACATATCTCCTTAACCAAGGCTTATCCACGGTCAGAGTCAAACCTGTACCGAGAATACCGACCAATGAAGCACGATGCACAAATGTAAATTCTAACCTTGTACAATGTCTCGAAGATATTGAGAAAAGAACACAAGGTACAATGGAAGAAATACAAACATTACCTGATTTTCCCCGGAAGCCAAACCGGAAAACCAAAACATGTTATTGCATTTGTTGTGTTTGCATTTGTTTACAATGCAATATACATATAGGGCCGATGGCATCCAGAGCCCTAACCCAATGACTTGGATTGGTCCAAAACCCTAATTCCTTAACCGGGAAATAAAACCATGCGACAAAACCATGTCTTGAAAAAACCACCTAAATACATGACCGTTTCGGGTGGGTGTCGTGTTTCTGAAAATGAGGTACTTCTTCGAGAGTCGCCCCCGGACCCACTCTGAGGGCTCCACCACTCATGAAAGGAATCTAACACATACCCAACAACTACCACAAGTACAAAATAATATGTTCTCCTTTGAATTGAATGAGAAAACTGAACCTTCAAGATTTGTGGTAGCATTGATGGACATGTGTGCCCAATTAAAAGAACAGAGAGAAAGTGGGGTGTAGCTGGGAGAAAATGAAAGAACATACACATCGTCCACTTTCTCTGCCAGTACTCTCCCTCTCCTGCCTCACCACCTATACTTCCCCTCTCTCTACAAATCACTTACCCCATGTATCCCTACCAGTCACTTACCCCATCTATCCCTACCACCTACATTCTCGCATTGACTCACCCCACCTCCTTATTAGACACTTGTTCCCACGTCATCATATTCATGAATAGTTACTCTTCACAGTAACTATTAGCCATCCCATAACAAGCCAACGCTCAACTACCTGTCCAATTACCACCCCCATATCTCCAACTGTAATTCTTTATCCCAGTAAACGCATTCGAAGGACAAATGGAAACATAATCAGATGGAAAATACAGTAAGACAATGACTGTGGTGGCCTTAATGGACATGTGTACCCAATTCAAAGAACAAAGGAAAACAAGTGCATCTGCAAGCAAATGAAGGGACAAATGAAGCCAACAGATCAAATCAAAACTCAACAATATCTGCATGCTGGTATTTCATTCAGATTGTATACTATTTTTAGGCAGATATTGTGGGAAGTTCAACGGTTTTTAGGTGAGACAATTTTTGTATAAATTGATAGATTTTAGATCTATTCGAGGCTGCTTCTTGCCGAATGTTAAAGAGAAAAACGTTTTGAATATCAATACACGTGTAGACAAAGATTCTAAGTTTCGTTCAATTTAAGTTATGTGTTTCCTCTATGTTTCCATCTCTCTGGATTTCTTTCTGTAGTTCTTGAAGAGTGACTGATTACAATTTAGTATTACACCTACTGTGATCATAATATATCAAAAGTTCATTCAATAACAACTTTTCCTCTTTTATTACTGTGAGTAAAACAAGACCCGTGACCTATGGGAATTACTGCATTTTTATCTCCTTTCAAGGGTGCATCTTCTACTTTTATTCTACCGCAAATAAGGCGAGACTTATCTGTAATTGATACATGACTTTGTTTTAACAATTTTGTAAATCATTTCTACACCATTTGACATTATAATTGCGACTTAGATAATGAGATACAACCTCTATACTGTCTTATCATTAATTTCATTTAAAGATTATTTCTCAGAAAACTAAAGGTAGAAAAAAACACTCATAAAAACACTTCATTTAAAATCTTTGAAGGTTGACATTATTCTTTGAGCCTTAGAATCAATCTCAGGAACAACACTTCCCAAGGCCATAAAACCAAAACATCAAACTACAATGAAGATCATAACAAAGACCTTAAGTTTGGGATTAGGACTACAAATTCTAATTCAAACTGTAATGGAGGACTTTGTCATGGATAGGAGAGCTACATCAATGCTTTAGAGCCCTTAGAGAATGGTATATAGGGGGATTCAATACATGGGAGTAGTAGAGAAAAAAAACAACTAGTACATGGTGGCAGAGTAATAAATTTTAGTTGTAGGAGTTTATGTAACGAAAATATTTTGGGAGTGAGTTTTTCACCTAATGTTGTGCAATTAATTGAGAGGATTTTGGATTCCAAAAGCTCTCTTAATATTGACAACAATGCCAAGAAATTGTGTATGTTTGTTTGGAGTTCTAGTGGTTCTCTATTATCAAAATGAGGTTTTCAATTCATCAATGGAAGCAATTTTGGCATGGGAGATGGTTTGTGTGAAGAGTTTGATAATATCGAAGAAGAACAAGGGACATCCACGCTTGCTAATGATAAAATAGGGACTAGAGACACTTTAACTTGTTTCTTACTTTGTCTAAGAGGTAAAATATAAGGATTTGTGTGGTATTTTATGGTTGTTTAGAAATGGAAAACATTGTTAAAATTTGTTTTAAACCCAAGCCAAACTCAAGGTTTTTGTGTCTTGCAATTGGATAGAAATCCAGTAATGCTTAAAATAGTTTTGTTGGATTCTTATAACTTCTAATATAAAATCCATGTTTCAAATTACAACTATAAAGGTATATTTTATTTTTCTAATTTGAGCTACATAACTTTAACATGTTTTATGATATTGTTGGGAGAGTTATGTGAATAGGGAAATTACAGACAATAATTGAGATGCTCATTTAGGTTTCTGTGGTGAGAGATACTTGTTTCAAAGTTGATTATGGAATTCATGTGAAGAAGCATGTCATAACTTGTTCATATAGGGAAATATTTTTAGATAATATTGAGAAAATGTGTTTGTTTTCTATTTTCCCATAAATTCATTTATTGAGAATAATAGAATTTGTAGACCATTCTTTGAAAACATGAATTTTGATACTTCTAGGAGAAATATTTACAATGTGACCAACATGCCTAAAAATACACTATATATAATTACTCTTTCCTAAAAAACAAACTAACTTAACAAAGTTACCAACTTAATGAGAACCGTGACCTCAAAACAAGAACTTTAGCCAAAAATGTCACATATTTTGGTAAAAAATATCAAAATCAACCCCCAAATTAGAAAGTGGTGCTGCCGGTAGCACTGTTTTTTCGGGAGGTGGTTAAAATTGCAACTTGTTTGAAATCACACCCTTGACATTGCGAACAAAACCTTGAAATTGACCCTTGAATCGAGAAGTGATGCTACCACTAACACCATTTTTTTTGGAGTTAAAACTATGACCTAATTGAAACTGTGGCCTTGGCCACTAACACCACCGTAAATAAAACACTGAAAATGGACTCCTAAATCTAAAAGTGTTATTACTTGATAATTTATTTATTAACTATTTTTATTTATTTTTAATAATTTTCATTAGAAAAATAATTAAATCAGAAAAAAAATACCCATAAACAAATTCCTTTTTTTTAAAGAAAAAAAAATTATTTTAGAAATAAAGAAAAAAAAAACAATTTTTGTTAAAAAAAATGCAAATCACAATTTTTAATAAAAAAATTCAAAAAATGAATTAAAAAAAATTAAAATATAATGTTTTTTGGGAAAAAAAAAAAAAATTACCCTTAAAGCACTAAATTTAAAACACCAAAATTGGAAAAAAACCATGAAAAGTCAAATTTTTTTATAAAAAAAAAAATCCAAAAATTAAAATTAAAATAGACAAATAAATTAAATTTATTAATTTTAACTAAAACACAATTTTGAAATATTAAATGCAAATGTTGTTTGTAATTCTGGAAATAAATTGTGTAAGGAGTTTTTGAAACGTCCAATGTTTTGAATGGATACTCCACCTATCATTAGGGACCATTGAAACAATAAGTATGAAAATAGTGCTGAGGTAGGGGACCAAATTAAAATGTTCACATTTAATATTTAATATTTTAATAGAGTGGACCTTATGCTTGGCCCGAGAGTTTACCAAATTCCTTACTCCTGTGGGAAATCATACATAGGCCAAATTGGAAGAACCTTTAAAGTGAGACTTAAAGAGCATATAGCTGATACTACCCATAACCGAATTTCAAAATCCGTTATCTCCGAACACTCTACTAAATCAAAGAACCTTATTTTCTTTGACCAAACTAAAATCTTAACCCCCGCCCTTGATTACTCCTCTCGTCTCATTTAGGAAGCCATCGAAATTGAGAAACATCCTAATAACTTCAATCACGAAGATGACTACAAACTCCTTAACAAGCTCTTAGTTTCTATCTGCTCCTTTTACATTTCCCCCCTAATCTTTGTCTTCCACGTTTCTTTGTCTCCTCACCTTTCCCTCCCTCACCTCTTTTCTTAACTGCCTTGTTTTTCACCTTTCTCTCTTGACTTTATTCTAAGATTATCTCCCTTTAAGCTTTATCTTTCTCTTTTTAATTTATTATAAATCTCCTTAATTTATTTCGATCTTTCTCCTTTCACTATTCTAATATCATTTCTCTCCTTAATCTTCTTCACAAAATAGTACTATATTTCCATCCCCTATCTCTACAACTCCATACTTATTTTATTACATGATTATTTCAATTTTATTTTATATTTCATCTTATCTCAATTTAATTTAATACTTTATCTTAATTTCATACACTATTATTCCACTCCAATTTAATCCTTTATTTCTTAATACTTTATCATTAATTTAAAACTTTTAAATTTAATATTTCATCACTTTAATACTTTATCCTTTTATCATCTAATATAAAAATCTTTCATAATATTACTAATTACTCTTTCTCGAACTTACTACTTTATTAAGTTCTTCTATTACAAACAACCTCATTCGCCCCTCCTTTATCTTTTCTTAAATTAATACTTGTTTTAATACTTTATCATCATTTTATTAATTATTCTTTTTATAATTGAATATATTACTTATTTCATCTTTATTGTTTACCTAAATTCTATTCTAAACGACCTCATTATTTTTATTTCTTAGATTACCTAATAGCAATCACTAACTTCAAATATTTTACTTTTCCTTTTTTATTTGTTTACCTAAATTCTCAACAACTTCATTATTTTTACTTCTTGGATTACCTAATAGCAACGACTAACTTCAATCTATTAATAGTAAATTTTTTCTCTCTTATATTTACAAACCCCAACACTCTTTGGAAACTTATCAACTTCTTATATCCCTGATGATGGGTGAAGTTTCCACTCGAAACGTTGGACATTTCAAAACTCCACACATAGTTTTGATCTAGAAGTTTCTCTAGCATTATGTCTAACTGTGAAAACTTGAACACTTTTTTTTTTATTTATCTAAAAAAGAGGAATATGTTTTTATTTTTTATTTTATTTTATTTTTATTTTTCGATTTAATTATTTTTCTAATGTAAATTATTAAAAAAAGTAAAATTGGTTAATAAATAATTTATCAAGTAATAACTCTTTTAGATTTGGTTAAGGCCACAATTTCAATTAGGTCATAATTTTAACTCCAAAAAACAAAGTGGTGCTAGTTGTAGCATCACTTCTTGATTCAAGGGTCAATTTCAAGGCTCTATTCGCAATGTCAAGGGTGTGATTTCAAACAAGTTGTAATTTTAACCACCTCCCAAAAAAATGGCGCTACTTGTAGCACCACTTTTTGAAATTAAGGTAAAAATAACCACTCTAAAAACAAGAACTATGGAAATTTCTGATTAAGTTGGTAACTTTGTTACTTATCAACATCACTACCCAAGAATTTGGTAGATTGGTCAACTTCTCAATAAGAATGATGCCTTATCAAAATATGTTTAACATAACCATGTTCAAAAGTAGGCTAGGTGAACAATGATATTTGGAGAGATATAATTCACAAATGTCCATAATAATTATTTTACGGATCATGATAGAGCTATAAGAAAAAACATAACTCTCCAAACATAAGAATTTTAAACCTCTTTTGGACAAAAGGGCATCCGTGTATAGTATAAGGGTGAACAAACTTTGCTTTCCAATGCTTGTCAAGATCCAGGCTTTCTAGATATATATTCATAAAAGGGTTAATTGTATGAAGTTTACTTACAAATTAAAATTGTCACTTTGAGAAGTTTTTCTCCATGTTCATTTCAATGTTATTTTGTAGGAATGATACTCCAATTACCATAGACTGAGGAAGACCCCATTAAGAGGACTTTGATTTTGGAAAAAGGGCATTATGATGGCAAATGCAAGATCAAGGAACGAATATGGTCCAAGGCTCTCCAAGTTCACCTCAAGCATTATGGTAACTCTTACACCAGGGCTATTGGGGAAAGTTAATGGAGAAAAAAATGAATCACCACCATCAATTGTTACGATCAACCCAATACTCAATATGTTTTAGCACAAACTTGTGCACAATCTAAACACCTACTCTAGTGTCATTGGAATTATCTAGGCTTCAACCTCTTATAAGCATGATTTATTGTAGAAAGATTTCTTATCAATATTTTTTTATCCTATTATAGGGTTGGTGAAATAACATTGTTGTTTTCTTGTGTGTTTATTTTCCATGCCCCTACTTCTTTTTGTCTACTCAAGTAGACAAACAAAAATAAGGACATAACATTTACATAGTGACAAATGGATTTTCAAGCACTATATTTTTTCATTTGATTTATTGAAAACATATAGAATTATATAGAATATGTTGCATTTCAAGGCCAATTTATCCCCTAAAACACCTTCTGTTACTCAATAACAAGCATAATACATCAATTAAACAAGCTAAGTTGATATTTGGACTCTTTCAAAGTCGTGTGCCTAACATGAAATGCATTCATTCCATCCCAAAGTACCCATCATTCTCTTGTCATACACACTTGTATGCTAAGAGAATTTTTGCTTAGTCACAATATAGATACAATATGGAAAATCATATGGATTTCCAAGCAATGCCCAGATCAAAGAGAGTAGGAAGTTTACTACCATATTTCAAGAATTGGTTTTATGTCAGCCAACATTGTCTTACAAGTTATTAAACAAATTGTTAGATGTGTGTCTCTATTGAACATCAAAGTCCTTTCCTACAAACATTCCTAGTTTTTAATAGAACATTAGTAAACACTCATTTATTTAGCTCTTATTTTCTTAATTCCAATTATAAATTTTCTCACATTACTTTGGATATACAGTTGGCATTTTGACATGCCTTAGATTCTTGAAGATTCTATAATAATTTGATCCTTGGGATGACCATGTTTAGTGTAGTGAGTTATTTTTAGGCCACAACTTAATCTCTCTCCCTCTCTTGTTTTTTTAATGTGAAATATAAACTTTTTGTCTATTTTTGGAAGCCTTGAATACTTTTATTAGTTAGTATTTACTAATTGATATGTTCTAACATTTTCCTCCCAAAATGCAAATCTTGACTCACATAAAGTTGTTTTTTTATAATATTATAAAAGATAAGCCAATGATCAAATTTCATGTGATAGGAGACTCCAAACTTGAAATAGATTTAACAAATGGAAAATCCAAATTATAAAATTTATTCCTTGTTCCATTATTGTAGAGAATCAAAGAGGTAAGATCCCATTTCTCACATCTTTCTTTCTAACATATTTTTGAGAAAACTCAACTACAAGGTTGGCCATATCTAAAGAAGCATTAAGGATTCAAGAAGGTGTGATGTATGATGGAGGTTTCAAATGTCATAGATGGAAATGACGAAGCTACTTCTTCTCTCTTGATATACTTATGATATTGTGTTCAAAAAAAGTCATGTAGGTGAGTTGGTCTTATATGATGAAGTGGTAAAAATATTATTTGTATGAAGGAGTATGAAAGACTTAAAGTCTAGAAATGAAGATCGATAA